>JANHFM010009098.1:178354-195278 GCA_032468115.1 Grayia smithii
ACCATTTCTTCTTGTAACATTTTATAAAACATTGCCGGTAAACCATCTGTTCCAGGTGTTTTACCAACTTTCAACTGTTTTATTGCCAACACAATCTCTTCAGTTGATATTTGTGCATTTAAACATTCCCTTTGTTCTTCTGAAACTACAGGGAAAACCCAGAACTCTTGAATAAGAATATACCCCAATGCCCAGAGGTATATCATATGATATAGAAGAATTCAATCTGATATACTAAAAATCAACCAAGAAGAAACAGCATTTGACAGTAATCATCTAATCTTTCATACATCATTGTCACTTGAAGATTTAGTACAGATCAATTATAAAACAAACAGCATTCTCCCCAATCTTTTATTTAGTTATTTATAATTATGAAGCATAATTATAATTTCATAATTATGAAACATAATTATTTATGTTTCATTTACAAAGGAGCCTGCATTTTGTGAGACACAGCAAACAAAATTATAAATACCAAAACTTACCAATTGTTTTCAAATTCCACTTTTAAATTCTCCTTAGTTGTAAGCAGGGCAGGAAAATGGTACTTTGTAACTCGTTTCCTTTTCCTTGGCTATGTTTTCAAAAATAAATCACACTGGTACATTTAACTTTGTTGATAGGTAATACTTCTAATTTAAAAGTAATCTCAAAATTATTTCATTGGGCAGATGATTTTCCTCTACAGGAAAGAAAAAGTATTTATTCCACAGACATAACTAAAAGCTATGAAATCATAAAAACCAGTTATTTATTTTGATTTCCACATGCCTAAACCAGTTATCTAGACCACTACTGTATCATCCAACAAATGCTGGATGTTCCTAAGCAAACTGAGGCCACTACTTATAATTTTCTTGGCAGTCTCAGCTCCACCTCAAGCCACTTTAAAAAAAATCCAGGCTGGAGGAGGGACCAGCCTTTAAAGGCACAGGCTTAAATTAAATCTTGTAGTCAACATTCAATAAATCTATTTGGGGGGAAACCAAAATGCACTATCTATACAAAGGCATTCTGATTCCATGAACTTGAACTTAGATTAAAGGAGACAAATTTTATCAAATTCAGATAGCAAATTAATAACTTATTATGTTTACCCCGTTATGCCCATAATAAGCTAAACATAAGACTTCAATCAGCTGCAAGATACAAATATTTTCTACAAAAATGTGCTAATCAGAAAACATTCACAGGTCTATGATCTTGCCTTATTCTTGCTTCTCCAGAAATACACTGTAGTTGAAAATAGTCTACTGTTATGACTTTCTATAAAATGGCATTTTTATAATTAAAAAGATAAAAACCTCTGGGAATATCAATAGAGAGAAAACCCACAAAATTCTGTGCACTTAAAATTCCATGTTCAGTATGGAATTTTATTTTTCACAGTATTGTTTATTGACACTGCAATAAATAATAAAGTCAGTGACAGATCACTTCTGTCCATTCAAATTTAAGGAACTAAACCATGCTTTTATTGCATTTTCATCATATCGCTTGTATCTGCACTTATGGACATTATCCATAAACCAGATAAGCTGATGATTTATCTGCATGTTAATTAGGTAAAATATCAACCAGTGTCTTAATTCTTCTTTTTTCTTATGGGTTAGCATTACTGCAATTTATTTATTTATTTATTTTTGTGATCAGCAGCTTTGTTTTATTCTTAGATCTTTTTTTAATCATAGGTAACAATTATAGACTCTCAGTACTGTATAGCTAAGAAAGCAAGATTTTAAATTGATTTGTGGGAATGGTAATCATTATAAATATGCTGGATATGGATATAGTAAGGAAAGCATTCCTTCTAACCACATGATTAAAAATCATGAAAATTTAGGTAAGAACTCAAATATGCCAATGAAGAATTTGCGGTCATCATATTAAGGCAGCAATCCCCAACCTTTGTGGCTTGGTGGGCAGGACAGGGAACCGGGCTGCAGGAGCAGTGAGCTGGCACACATGTATGCACTCGCACAGCTCGACTTGTGCAAACGGTGGGCCAGTGTGCATGGACATGCACACGCAGCTTGATTTGTGTAAGTTGAGCTGCGTGTGTGCATGCATGCCGGCCTGCCGCTCGCACAAGTTGAGCTGTGTGTGCTTGTGCAGACTGGTTCCAAATAGGCCACAACCTGGTAGTGGGGCCGCAGTCTGATGGTGGTTCTGTATTAAGGAACAAGGTGCCATAAATGTTAATGCAGGTAATGCTTGATTTATGACTAGTCATTTAATAACCAGTTGATATTATGATGGGCTAGGAAAACATTATTTATGATCTATCCTTGAAGTTACAGCCGTGTGCTCATTTTGGGTACCGTATTTTTCGGACTATAAGATGCACCGGAGTATAAAACGCACCTTAGTTTTTGGGGAGGAAAGTAAGAAAAAAGCTGATTGGTGGGTGGATCGGCCTTCTGGAATACCCCCAACCAGCTGTTCCCAGAGGTGAACTTTAGCAACAGGTTCATTGGTTGTGAGCTCTGCGTCTTGCTTTTTCAGCCTCTGAAACCTCCATTTGAGAGACTGGGTGGCACTACATTCTGTGTATAAGACCCACCCAAATTTTCACCCTCTTTTAGGGGGAAAAAGATGTGTCTTATACTCCAAAAAATATTATACTTGATAACAGGCTCACATTTCCAACCTGTTGCAGGAAACCACGATTTGCAAGTTTTTGGCTGTTTACTGATTGAAAATGGCAAAAAAAATGCCCTTACAGTATTTTGGATTTATTTAATGACCATGTCAATCATTTAACCATGGTGACTTGTTTTACAACTGTCATAAAATGGTCATAAAATCAACTTTGCCTTGACCTATGACTGCAATAATTTAAGTTTGAAATTCCAAGTTCCACTGAAGTGATAAGTCAAGGACTTTAAGAAGGTTATCTTACAGCATTTACTGATTCAAGTAAAATATTTATTTCCCTCAAATGCATCCATGTCAGCGCAATATCATTAGAAGTGTTATGAATCAACTGCATTCCAACATGAAGAAATAATAACCTATCATAATAACCAGTTTGGTCTAGTGGCTAAGGTACCCAATCTAGAAAGCAGGAGACTGTGACTGTCTTGTCATAGGTATTAAAACCAGCTGGGTGACCTTGAGCCAGTCCCTCTCTCTCAGCCCAATTCATCTCATATGGTTCTTACTGTGAGGTAAATACTGTAAGGAAAGTGTATTGGTTATGTTCATCAACTCAAGTTATTTGTAAATAATAAATGCAGGAAACAAACAAATAATATAACATTCTGATTTCCTTATTTAATAGTTGTTACTATCGAGTGAAGGCTAATATATATGTCCCAAGATAGTTACAGGATACCAATCTGAGTCGGCTACTGGGACCAGAGGTTTAGTCTTCCGAGTTTTCAGACTCGTGCTGGAACCCATCTTCAGGGAACTTTTCTTTACCAGAATGTGGTACACTAAACCTCTGGTGGGTTCTACTTACCTTTACTCCCAGTTCACAACAGGTGTGCGTGGTTCTGTGCATGCGCAGATCACCCGTGATGATGTCAGGGTGGGTGGGTGGAGCCTCCTGCCAGTTTTACTACCGGTTCTATAGAACTGGACAGAACCGGGAGCAACCCACCACTGCTCTGGTCCCTGTGACTGACCCAGATTGGATCCTGCAATTATTACTATCTTTTTTAAAACAGGATGTTCAAAACAGACATTATTTTTCAGCTACGTTTGGAGGTACTGCATCCTTCATTCCTACAACATGTGGTTCATGAAACGTTTAGTGCCACATAACAGGAAGATTTCAAATATTGTATTTTCTCCATGCATGTGTTGAATGCAAACCCACAATCTTCTTTTAGCTCCAGACAGGCTTGTTCCATGGTTATTTCAGTCAGTGGAGAAAGTTGCAACATATGCTTGGGTTAGCAGAAGGTCATTTGACGCAGGCATGATGTGATCAGCTTGAAAATCTCTCATCAAGTTCCCAATGTATTTCATAAGGTACATGGTTTAAAATACATAGCCACATAATTGTACCTGCACTGAACAGTTAAAAATGATTGAAACTTCATTTCCATGCTGTCCTAACTTTGTATAGGAAGCAACATTCAAGTGATTGCTTTTATGTTTGCAAAGAAAATACTTCATGCTGTTACTGATACATTACGTGCTATTTAAAGTAAAGCATGCACCTTGAAAATGGAACTCTCTGGCTTTAGTTGCATAAGATATAAATACATGTTTCTTTTACTTCCAAGGATAATTTATATTATCTTGAAATGACGATTACAGATTAAATGTGAAGGAATGGATTAGATTTCTGCTTTTTTAATGTCAGAGGCTAACTGCAAAATAAATGCATCATAGGAAACTTGAGAGGTTGAAATTAAGTAATCCAAGCACAGGGACAAGAACACATTCTGAAAAATGGACTCCTTCATCTGGTCTTCCTCTTCTCCAGTCTTCTTGGTGCTGTGTGTGTGTGTGTGTGTGTGTGTGTACCAGAGATGGAAGATCTTATTCTCTTTCCACTTATTACTAAAATTATTATTATATATATATTATATATATTATTCTATCTCTTCCCACTTATTATAACCATGTTGCGTGTATCTTTCAATTATATTGTTTTTGTTTCCTAGTATGATTTGATAGCTTATTAGTAACCTTGACTATTACTGTGTTGTATCTTTTTATTCTTGATGAATGTATTATATTCTCCTTATGTACACTGAGAACATACACACCTAAGACAAATTCCTTGTGTGTCCAATCACACTTGGCCAATAAAGAATTCAATCCTGTCCTGTCCTGTCCTGTCCTGTCCTGTCCTGTCCTGTCCTGTCCTGTCCTATCCTATCCTATCCTATCCTATCCTATCCTATCCTATGATGCTAGCTTTATTAGGACTAGGAGACAATGATTTGAATATAAGATCTTACACAGGATCAGTTTGATGGAAAAGGAGTTGTACTTTAAATTATGTTAATTGTGATCATTTCAGTGAAGTATCCAGGGTGTGTGATAAACTTTCTGCAAAAGTTTATCATAGCAATCTCCTATTGAATTAGTGACCTGCAGATCTCAACTCTGTGTTTCCAAATATGTTTAAATTTCAATTAAAAACTTGTTTTTGAAAATGTGCTTAAATTTCAATTTATCTTAAATAATTGTAATCCAAAAGTGATTGCAATTGTATTATAATTATAAGCTATTATATATATGGTGTACTGCTTTGTAGAATTTAAACACATCTAAATGTATTATAAATTTATTATTACATAAGCTTGTTACAAAGAAGAACCCATGGAAATTCACAAAAGCCAATATGATGAAAATGTTCTGTGACAAAGTCCAATGCATCAGAAGTTAGTAGTAGATAACATAAGCAAACTATTGATATGATTCAGCAAAGAATTATTTTAGAAATCTGTCAAGAACTCTTTTACATTCAAATGTAAGTAAGTAGCATGCAAATTTTGTAGAGTAACATTACAGAAGAAAGTTTAAAGGTCATACTGTTCAATCTGTATATCAAACATTCCAGATGTTTACCTACTGTTTTAGAAATCAGAGTTTTTCTATTCAACATATACCAAACAAAGAAGTGTATATTTTATTCAATTCAATTCAATACAAGATTTTTAAGGGAGAATCATGACGAGTTTTAAGAACTCAATTGACTGGACTCACATAATATATTACCAATCATAAACTATGGTTTACAAATTACATTATTTGAGATCACAAAGCATGCTCACTCTATTATGATTCAGCATAATGTGCAAAACCAGTCTTTAACATGATGACCATAAAAATTCTAAATAGTAATAGAAAAATAAAAATAAATATCACACTTGATTTGCTAGTATTTCCTATGTGCTATAAATATAACATCAAGTATTTCTAGATAGTTGAATGTTTATTGCATTTATTGCATTTCTAGATAGTATTTATTTATTTAATTTATGTGCAGATAGGCAAGGGGTGTCAAACTCGATTTCATTGAAGACCACATCAGGGGTGTAGTTGATCTTGGGGGCCAAGGTGGGTGTGGCCATGGCCAGCTCAATGTCACTCGTGTCGGGGGCACCTTTGGCAGCCCAAGCACTCTGCCAGTGAAAACTGTTTCCCGAGCTCCATTTTCAGCTCTGATGGGCTCCTACAACCCTCTGCCAGCAAAAATGGAGCTCTGGAGGGCTGCGGGTGGCCCTCCTGAGCTCCATTTTCACTGGCAGAGGCACCACAGGCCAATCCTTTGCTGTTTCCAGGGCGGCCCCATTGGCCAGATCTAAGCACCCCATGGGCCAGATCCAGCCCCCGTGTCTCGAGACTGACACCCCTGAGATAGACCTTGACTAATAAACAGTTGTTTAATGACTGTTTGATGTTACAATGAACCTCCCCAGATCTACGACCAGATTCAAAATTCTGACAGCTGCACCACTCCATAGTCATGGGACTGCATTTTGAGCTCTCAGCAACCAGCCCACATTTATGGCCATCTGCAGTGTCCTGCAATCACATATAAACAATTAACATTTTTTGCTGGAAACTGCCATGTACTTCCAGTTTTCAGCAAAAAAAATCTATTGAAAACAAATGATCTGTTTAAGGACTACAATGTTTGCTTTATGATTGCCGCATTCACTTAATCGGTTACAGCAAAAAAGATAATTGGCCCCAGTCATGCAGTGATTAATGACTGGCATGACTTACGACTGGAATTCTGGGTTCAATTATGGCCATAAGTCAAGGACTATCTGTATGTAGTTATTATTATTTATATGAAGTACAGGTCTGCCTCTGGGCTTTTTAGAAGAAATGGATAGGATGGAATGTAATCCATTAGGACTGAACAACCTACTCAACAAAGATAGTTACACAAACTACCTTGTCTTACATCATGGTAGCTTTTTCCAACTTGTCCAAACAGAGCAGTGTACCATAATTTAGCAAGAGAAAAATATAATCATCCTTTAATAAAATTGTAGCTTTTAAACAATAGCTTTTTATCAAAAACAACAATAGCTGCACAGTAAACAAACATAAAAAACAACAGGAAACTATAGATTATCAAGTTCATCTTAAATTAGGTTTAGCCTAAAAATTTAACTAGAATGACATTATCCTATGGTTCAATATATATGCATTTAAAACACTAGCCAATACCCAAAAATATTTTGCTTCCTCTGTCCAAAAGGGCTTATGAAACTGTCATTTATATAGCAGATAATAAGCAGACTGCTACTGAACTATACAAAATTCATAGAAATGTCTCTAGAAGAAGAGAGAGCATAAATAAGAGAGAAGTGAAATAATTCTCAATGGGAAAAGGGATCCCTCATTATGAGACAGGGAAGGTACTGCTGTCAAAGCACGAATGTTTTAAAAGCTACCTGTTCAACATCACATTTTCTACTAAAGGTTTAAGATACAATACAAAACAGAAGATGGGTCCAACTATCCCAGTGAAAAATAAAGATTACCTATTAAAAAAAATAGTGTCCTTAGTTAGCTGCAACAAGACTATCAAACAACTTAATAGTGAATTTACTGCTGTTGGTGGTGGTTTGTAAATCTAAAAAAGAACCGCAGACATGATCAAAAACAGATTTCACATCCTGATTTCTTACCAATCCACAGATTCTACCCCCTCCAGCTCTAGCATCTAATATTAGGTTGAAAGGCCACCAAGGAAAAGCAAATACAGCATAAACATTCACTTTAAGCAAATTAGTTCTGCACCATCTTTGTGTGCGGACACAAAGTGCAACATCAACAATAAATTAACGCAGGTTCTGCTCATTAATTTGGTTCACTGGGCTAAGTGTAACCCCCATCTGTCAGCATACAAGGGGTAAAAAAAAAATAACCGAACTGTTAAAAATCCCACTGAAATCATGTTTTTTAATCAGTCAACTGAACAATCAAACCATGTATCAATAAAGACTATTTTATAGCATGGATTTGGCTTTTCATAAAGTAAAATAAATGTTGGTATATCTAACAATTACATAATTTTATTTTGTGAGAAAGAAAACTTGTAATGATATATTAAATATGATAATTTGAGCCTAAATAAAGATTCCAACTACATGGGCTGTTCAAGAAATGCTTTTGGTAAATCCCAACAAAACCAAGGAACTCATTACATTCGGAATTAAGCATTTTTTTTTAATTTTAAGAAGCTGTATTATAAAGCAACCAAGATGGGTTTATATTTTTTTGATAACAAAATGCTCCTAGACCGAAATGTGTGCTTCCTTTGTTTTTCCACATTTACACAGAATAGGCCTTGCCCTAATGATTTAATGTGGTTATTCTTTCAGAAGAACAAAACAAATAAATAAATGCAACATATTCCTAGCTGAATAGTTGCCAACAGAATATATTCAAAAAGGATTGTCTTGAGGCCAGTAATTATATTAAACTATATTGAGCATGCAACAGTCTATTTAGGCCACCAAACAGGCCAATTCTTTTCTCAGTGCCAGAAGCCAAATTAAAACATCAAAGACAAATAGCTGTCTACTATCTAACATAAACAGATCCAATGAAAGGGAATGCAACACGTCTCTGATGTTAAATTCCAGTGTTACATTTTCTTCATGTCAGGAAGTAGTATTTATGCATAATACAGGTTTTTTCCTACATTAGGTTGTCAGTGCAACTGGGAGGGAAAAAAAGCTGAACATACACTATGTAAAAATAGCGTAATGTAGCACAACCTTGATAGGAAAATTATATAACATCTGTATTTTCTCTTCTGAGAGTTTAAGGGAAGATGGTCTCTATATATCATTCTGCTAGATTACTGTTAAGATGTCCCTCCATACACCTAAACACAAAAACACCCACCCACACCCCAACTTAAATCAATCTGAGGTCTCCACTCTGGAATAGAGAGAACCCTCTTGAACAAGGTGTTCAAGAAAACTCCACTGGCTATTCAGTTTTATGATTTACAGCAAATTTAACACAGATTTTAGATTTTACTTTCAGTTTTTTGTTCAGAACAAGCAATGCCAACATAAGTAACACAATCCTCAACAAAGGAGCATTGTATTTCCATATGACTTGAAATGCCACTCAGTATGATTGGCCAATATTACATAAATGATGTGACTTGTAATCACTACACTACTTGGAAGTAAAAAAAATACACATATACAAAGAAGGTGGAATATAAGTTATGTCTGTGTTGAAGGCACTGCACTATTTGCTCAATTCTTTCTGAATAAGGAGTATCCATATACCATATCCATTTTGTTTAGCTAGTTTTGAAAGTGTGTGCTCTGTGAAGTCAGCCACTTTTATAAACCATGCATGAAATAAGCCACAAAGGCTTTTTTAAATGATCTATTCTAGCACAGGGGTGTCAAACTCAAGGCCCAGGGGCCGGGTCCAGCCCACGGAGTGCTTAGATCTGGCCCATGGGGCCACCCTGGAAACAGCGAAGAACCAGCATGGAGTGCCTCTGCCAGTGGAAATGTGAGGCCCTCCTGAGCTCCATTTTCACTAGCAGAGGGTTGCAGGAGGCTATTGCATCCAGAATTGGAACTCGGGAGCCCATTTTCACTGGCAGATCGCTTGGGCTGCCACAGGCGCCCCCAACATATGTGACGTCAAGCTAGCCACGGCCACCCTGCCCACACCAGTGGTGGGTTGCTCCTGGTTCTGTCCGGTTCTATAGAACCGGTAGTAAAACCGGCGGGAGGCTCTGCCCACCTGCCTGGACGTCATTGTGAACTATCTGCGCATGTACATAAGCGTGCGCACGTTCTCATTGCAAATTGGTAGTAAAGGTAAGTGGAACCCACTCCTGGGCCACACCCATGCTCAGCCCCCAAGATTAAACACAACCCTGATGCGGCCCTCAATGAAATCGTGTTTGACACCCCTCTCCTAGCAGGAAGTGTGATCCTCCAAATAGTCTGTTTTAAAAAGCAAAAACCAAAGTTATAGGCTGTGATAGTTAAACACAGATTATGTATTTTTGTTACAGAAAGAATGCAAGATGTCCAGTGTATAGTCACTGATCCACTTCTCCCTCATGTTAATCACTCTTGATTATTGTAAAACAGACCTAGACCAGTTTCCCATCTGACCCTTAAAAAGGATACCATCCCGTGTTCACTGATTTCTTTATTTAAAGTATGTATGAAAGATTTTGCTTGAAGAAGAAAAAAACTGGTTTGGGCTGGCCTTGTGTTTCCCAAAGACCAACTGACCTAGTACCTTAGAGAGAGAATGAGGAGAATTCATTTCCTCCAGCAAAGCCAGTTCCAACAAGGAAAATGATTTATCTGCATCCTGTTCTTGCTCTGAGAACAGATTCTAGAGAAAGCCAGAGGCTTTCCCCAGATCAGATAAATCTCTTAGCAATGTATACAATCACTTGCCCCTAGTTAAAGTAGTTCAAATGACCTTTCAGGATGAAATAAGTTTGACAGGCAATGTTGAACTTTGCTTAGAATATTTCTGGACTCTTTTTTTCTCCAACTCACACTTAACCATTGAAGTGAAATGCCCTGGTATTTTATTTCATTCTTATACGAGGCATCACAGCTTTTGCTTTGAATCAGACAAGTCAATTAATTCCTGTCTTTGCGTAAACAGCACATAATGTCATGAAGTTTTAACTATAAATATACCTTGCAACCAGCTTGAACCAACTCAACCCTGAAAACAGGACAAAATCACCCCAAGCTGTCCTTTACCTCACCCACAGTATAGATCAGGCAAAGCAGAAGTAAACAAGGGGTGGTGGTTGAGTTGCTAACATTCCTTCCATCTTATGCCCTTCATCTGGACTAGCATGCCTGCCTCATAAATTTCACTTCTCCTCTGAACTGACTTTAGAACAAGTACCTTGCAACAGAAACCTTTCATAGGACTCTGGAACAGCGCCTATGAGCAGAATAGAAAGTGCAATCAAAGGGATTTTTGCATGGGATCCTAAGCTAGCCAGCCTTTCCAGGAAGGGGCAGTGGGTGAAATCCAATTTTTTTTTTACTACCGGTTCTGCGGGCCTGGCTTGGTGGGTGTAATGTGGCTTGGTGGGCATGGCAAGGGAAGGGAACGATACTGCAAAATCTCCATTCCTACCCCACTCTGGGGCCAGCCAGAGGTGGTATTTGCCAGTTGCTTAAAATTTCCGCTACCGGTTATCCGGTAGCGGAAATTTGTCAGAACCTGCTGGATTTCACTCTGGGGTGGGGTTCCGATTTTCTTTTACATCAGCCACATCAGAACCCAGATTCAACAGCGGTATTTCCCTGGCGGAACAGAGTCGCTGACAGGAAAAATTGCATCAGCTGAACATATGCCAGCCACGCGGGTATTACTGGCACAAGACGAGATGCGGTGGCATCCAGGATCGCGACAAACGAGAAAGTTCAGAGACCAGCAAGCGATTCACACCTTATCCTTAAACCCCTCCACGCTTTCCAGCCTTTTGGTCAGCAACTCCCGGTCTTTTTCGCTCTCCAGTCACACACACACACACACACACACACACCCCTCCCCACACCGCCGCTTCCCTGCCACGCAATCTGCTTTTCCCAAGAGCGCCCTCTTTTCCCTGCCTTGCTCTCCCCGCCACCTCCCGTGCCTAAATAAACTGTCCCCACGTGTTCATGGAAAGAAAAACACTTTCCACGGAATGCTGCTTTTTCTTTTAACCCTCCCCAGCTCTCAGCGGGAGAGTTATTAAGTGGAGGGGAAGGAAACTTCGCTTCGCCCGGCAGTTCTAGGCAAGGCGTCCGCCTTGTGCGAGCGCGTGTGTGCGCAGGGTAAAGAAGGTGAGGGCGGGAGGAGAGATGCTTCCACTCACTGGAGCCGTCTGAAGTGCTGGCTGACGGAGAGGCGGACTTGCGGCAAGCGGAGACGCGGAGCTGCGGGTGCTTCGAGAGAGGAGCCCGTCCCGCGCTGGCTGCTCACTCGACAGCGAGCCGGCCGAAGAAAGAACTCAAGGGATCCGAAATTCTTGGCGCGTGGCCCCGCCCCCACATTCCGCCCCCCACACAGGCCTCCTTGCCTTCCCACGCCCGGAGAGCTGATGAATGCAGCGAGTCCGCCCAGCCCTCCTAGCCAATGGCAAGGCGAGGCAGTGGCTGGCAGGTCCTTGCGCGCTGTCGGCGTTCCTGCCTGCAGGAATTGGACGATCTCCCAAGTTGTCTTGGAAAGGGGAGTGGGATTGTTTGACTCATGGAAAGGAGCGCCCTGCAAAAATTGCGAGCTTCATATCGCGGCCCTTCCTGTTCTTTGGCAAGCCTACGGGCTCCAACTCTCTCCCCCAATTAATAGCCTATTTATTCATGGAAAGTAATGACGCATTTGAAGCTATATGGTAGTACGGTACTAATGATAACCTCGGGCTGTGAACGCACCTGGAGGTATGTTGTGTTGGCGTGACAACATGCTTGCATTCCCGAGATCCTGTCGACGGCATGCTTAATTTAAGAAGTCTCTGGCATCAGGGTTTTGTTTTTTTCCTTCCGGGAAATAAATGTCGGTGTTAATGGAGGAGTAAGTTTTGCCTTGTAAGTAATGGTAGATAGTCGGAGGATCAAGTTTTTAAAGATTTTACCCTCTTTATTGCAAAATATATTTTAAAACGAGAACTGAGACGTGCAGTTCCGGGCAAAAAAAATCCTGCAGAATTATGTTTTGTAAAACAATACTTGTTCTCCAAACACTTTTATTAATTAATGTGTTAGATGCTATTGGTTTATTTACAAGACTTACAGACATCTCTACTCACCAGATTTTGAGTGGCATATAACTCCCTAAATACATAAAGGTTTAATTCAAATTCGAATATATACAACATAGCTCCCATAAAGTTTTTCCAATTTTGGTCATTTCCAGATGCAGGGACTTCATCTCTCTGGTACTAGAGAACTCTGGGAATTGAAGTCCACTCATTTGGAAGTTGCCACGGCAATTAATTTAATAATTAATAGTTAAGAGCTCTGAATTTCCAGTACAGTAAATGATTGTTCACGTTGGTGACCATTCCAGGGGGGAAAAAAGCTGGAAATGTTTCCTTCCTTTGGGGGATTTTAAGCCATTTTAATTATGAAGTTGAAGAAATTGTACACAACTTTGGAAATATTAAATTGGTTTAATATTAATACTGTGATAGTAGGAAAGCATACTTGCATATTTGTTAGTGAACTGTCATTTCAGTTCTCCAGCAACTCAATTTGCTTCCAATCTCATTGAATTCTGTGTCCAAAGGATTAAAACAGCATGTCATCTGATTTATGCAATGGGAAAGAGACATTTTGTCTGACTACCTTAGCTGCTACAAAACATTTTGAAACAGCATTGCCTTCCTTCTGTTATCCAGCATTAACCAAATTTCTTTTCAGCATGCTATTCTGAGAACCAGAACTGGCACTTCTAAAAGATAGTTCAGAAATAATGCTTGCTGAAGCATGCAAAACCTCGACTCAGTCATTAAACACATTTAGAAAGAGCATTTATTTTCTTCTTGCCCATTAGGTCTACCGCAGAAATCCAGATGAGCTCCAGAAGTCAGTTTAACGTATTTCTTTATTGCCAACACATGGCCAATAGTAACTTTGCAAGCCCACGTTGTGTAGACTTACTTAAATTCACAAGGTGGTACCTTGTGTTTAAAGGTACTGAACAGTAATAATGTAAGTTATGTTGCTATTGCACTGCAATAGCATAGAATAGAATAGAATAGAATAGAATAGAATAGAATAGAATAGCCCGTTAAACGAGATAGATAGCCTATAAATATTCAATGGAACAATCAGCTGAACAGCAGTTTATAACACAATCATATAAATATTTTCTGAGAAATATGCCCCATTTAGATCAGTTATAAGTGAATATTAGATTTCAGCCTTAGTGTGTTAAAAATGATTTACATTCACAGCCTGTGTTTGTCCATTCATATTGTTCAAAGAAATGTCCATCTGGATCCACAGTTCCAAGTGGAAAGAAAGACACTGGAAACATGGAAACTGCTCGGAAATATGGTTTAATGGTTGACAGGACCACATGGTTTGAGGTCCTGGACAAAAAGAGCACATGGGTGAGAGAGGGAGAGAGATTTATACCTTCTCTTGGGCCCCGCCTTGGAGCTTCCTGTTCCTGTGTAAGACGTGTACTCTGATTGGTTGTCAGACTCCCATGGGGCCATGCAGGGGTAACTTTGTAGGCTGTCTTGAGTCCCAGGCCTGGTATAATCTTGCTGGGTGATGATGTAATGAAGGGGCTTTGGGCAATTCCTATTATGGCTTAATGGCTTTGTCCTGGTTTGAATCTTGAGTGAGGGCTAATCCTACCATGACCTGAGGGCCATGTCTTTTGTTTTGTAGATAAGCTGGCCCAGCCTTTGTTTTGTAGATAGGTTGGCACCAAAATATCTGCTGGGGAGGCAGGGAGCTGAGGCTCCGAGTTTGTCTTTAGAAACATATTTCTTCTTTAGGAAAAATACAATATTCTGCCTTTTTAATATTTCTTAGAATATTTCATTCTTCTAGGAGAGGGGTGAGTGCTAACTTTCTACAATACCAAGTCATGATTTGTCAGTTCACTAAGCAAGCCACGCCCTGACCCAAACTTTACCAGTATCAGCATACACACAATAAGAAACAGTTAACTTACATTAAAACTTAGTGCAATAGATATACTCATTGATAACCTTCTTAAAATACTTTTCTTTAGCCTTTCTCCTTGTGGCGGCTACTGCTGCTCCTTCTCCTCCTGCTTCTCCTCCTCCTCCTCCTTCTCCTTCTCTTTCCAATATAAAACTGGCTTGCTGTTGCTACCTTTATGGATGTTTTCTAAGCTTCTCAGACTAAATCCAGGGATTCCCTTGAATGGGAATTCACCTCCCATCCAAATATTAGCGCTTTCTGTTTTTTCCCCCTTTTCAGTATATAGTCTGGTAGCTCCTCTACTAGGCTGGTCTGGGCTGTAAAGCTAGAAACCAGCTTTGTACTTAGAAATGAACTAAATAACAAATAATTTAAAAGTTTCTGGTACTTCCTCTCACATTATGCAGCTAATGCTTATCTGTACACATCTCTACAGCTAATCTGTACAAATTATCTATGAGTTGAGAGAGCTTGGAGGAAACAATATAACACAAAATATCTCTTGAAAAATTGCTGCTTTACAAATAAAATATACTTCTACATTTTTCTCCTTCCCTTGAGGGGATTTTGATTCTGAATCTATCATATTTGAAAGAGGAAAATAACGTCAGTATATCATTTTTAGAAAAAAAATTATTGCCCTTTGAAATATACAACACATTTATTTGGCAGGACAACACGTGCAATTTTTTTACAGGGTTGTTTGAAAAATAAACTGTTAGATAATTATGAGATTCTTTCCAGGCACAGTATGTCCTTTAACCTTTTTGGAATATCATATACACTGAGGGAGTGTTAAATTTATATTTACCGTTAAAGAAATAAACGTAGAGTAGTATAAATCTATTTCAAGCTATTTAGTTCTTGTCAACTAGCTATATCCTTCTGGGATTCAAGCCTGGGCTATTTACATATTAGCTAGATGTATTAACCTCTAAGCCACAGGCGCTTCTTGCTTTGTTGGCTATACCAGGGGAGAAATTAAAGTCTTTTTTTAAATATCAGAGCAACCTGGTCTACCCAAATATAGGATGGAGCATACTTCTTCCTCTTTTACCTTTCAGACCCAATCCAGGAGCCTTTGCAGGCAGTCGCTTTTGAGACAAACTGTTTTTTGTGTTGAAGTTATATTTACTGACAAAGAAAGAAAGGGTATAGTATAGTATAGTATAGATCTATTTCAAGCTATTTAGCTCTTATCAGCTGGCCATATTTGGGTAACCAGGTTGCCCTGATTTTTTTAAAAAATAGCTAACAAAGTGAGGAGAACTCTTGGCATAGAGGTTAATACATCTATCTAATATGTAAGTAGACCAGGTTCGAATCTCAGAAGGATATGGCTAGCTGACAAGAGCTAAATAGCTTGAAATAGATCTATACTAGTCTGCCTTTATTTCTTTGTCAGTAAATATAAATTCAACACAAAAAATAGTTTGTCTTGAAAGCCACTGCCTGCCAAGGCTCCTGGATTGGGGCTGAAAGGCGAAAGCAGAAGCAGTATGCTCCATCCCATATTTGGGTAGACCAGGTTGCCCTGATTTAAAAAAAACAAAAAACACTTATATACTGAGGGAAAAAATTAACAAGGATCATTTTTTAAAGATAATTGTATGTCTGATTGCAATTTAACATCTACCGTATATTCCGGCGTATAAGACGACTGGGCGTATAAGACGACCCCCAGCTTTCCCAGTTAAAATAGTTTGCCAGCCATGCATCTTGCAAGGTCAGTACCTGGCGTATATACTTATCTGAAGATTTTAATGGGTTAAAAAGTCATCTTATACGCCGGAATTTACGGTACCTATTTACAACAGATTAGGACACACAGGTTTCAAACTACAGGCAACAAAAAGGAAATTCAGATACCTTCAGGCTGTTTTTTACACAATTTAGGACCAAATTTGAGTTCAATTTTAATGGTTCTATATATTTCTATTTTGTAAATCTTACAAGATTTTGAAAATAATTATTAGAAGTTTATAAATAGATACAGTTGCCATTTATACTTCATATTTTTTTCCAATTTGAAAATACAAACATTGAAAATTGGTTGGTTTTTTCCTCTATTGTACAAAATAAGTGGACAAAATATTTTGAGATAACAATCTATTCTGTTGATACAAATTAGAGATGACAAAATTAAATTACTAATAAATAATCTGTGCAATCTGTTGATTACGTACCTTTCCCCCAGCTGCGTATCTTCAGCCCTACCCACACTACTCGATGTCTTGCCTGAGTTGGCGGTGGAGTTCCCCAACCTTTGGGTTGTGGGTGACTTCAACCTGCCATCG
>JANHFM010009098.1:210378-224335 GCA_032468115.1 Grayia smithii
CGAACTTGCACTAATTGCAGGCAGATGGAGCTAAGTGGAAACACTTAGCAGTGCACTAGCTAAGTGCACCACCAAGGAGTTTGACACCCCTGCTCTAAAGTAAATAGGCTGAAAATAGTACAGATAGCTCTCGACTTACAGTATGACCACAATTGAACCCAAAATTTCTGTTACTAAGCAAGATAGTTGTTAAGTGAATTTTGCCCCATTTTACAACCTTTCTAGCTTTAATTGTTAATAACACGGTTCTTAAGTGAATCTGGCTTCCCCCTTTGCTGGTCAGAAGGTCTCAAAAGGTGATCACATGACACCAGGACATGGCAAACATCATAAATGCATGCCAGCTTCCAAGCATCTGAATTTTGATTAAGTGTCTATGGGGATGCTGCAACATCATAAATGTGAAAAACAAACCTTAAGTCACTTTTTTTCAATGCTGTTGTAACTTCAAACAGTTATTAAACAAATGGCTATAAGTGGAGGGCTACTTGTAATTTAACCATGTCATTCACGGGTGAAAAGGGCTCTGAACTTTAGCTTTTATAACTTAGTCTAACATTATAAATTGCTGTCTAATATTAACATTTGTCATCTCATATCAATAAAATGTGTGCATAGAGGAGAGACTGGAAGCGTTGTGGCAAGGCCGGCTGGAAAAATAGCGGGCTCTGATAAGCTCCGTGAAAATCCAGCTGGACAAACTGCTGTTGGGAGGGGGGGGTCTTCAGACTGGAACTATCCTATAGGGATGGCGAAGAAGGAGAGGTATCTCGGCTGACTAAGAGGAACAGGCAAATTCCTTGATAGGTCAGAGACAGCTCTTTGGACCGGCGGTGGGGGTGGCAGCCTTTTCAAAATGACCACTCTGAAGCTGGGGAAACCAAACTAAGCTTTTGTGCAGGAGCAATGTTTGAATGGAGTGCTGGAACCAGGTGAGGGATTGGCCAACTCATAAGCAAAAGAGAATTTTGAATTCAGACATTAAAAGGTGTCCTGGAGCTGAAATTAGCGGCTAATGGGCATTTGGGAAATTCCATGGAGGGCAAAGGATAAAGTGGAGTCTAAAACATCAAAGCCCAAGAAGATTTTTGTTTTTACAATTGGATTTGGAAAAAATAATAAAAGAACCGAAAGAAAAGTGTTTTTTATGTGGATTTAAAGTATTTTTGACAATTTTGACAATTAGTTGGTTTGAGCATATTGTGGATTTGAGAGAGCCATCTGCTGGTGGAAAAAGAGTATTGCAATACTTGGTAGAAGATAGAAGAGAAAGTACAGCTGTGACCTTGAACACTGGAAAAGATAATTTGGAAACTGTGAGAACTTTTAAGGAGTGCTTGTTTTTCTATATTGACTTTTTTTTTTTGAAAAATAATCTTTATTGTTATTTACAGTGTTTAAAAAGCAGAAAGGGATACAAAAGAGAAAAAAGGGAGGGAATAAAGAATGCGGGGTTAAAGAAAGGGAAAAAGAAAAAAGAAAAAAAAGAGAACAATTAGGAAATATAAAAGATACATCAAGACATGACCAAGAGTCTGTCTCGACTCCTTCGATATTTAACTTATTGACTGGTTTTGATTCTCTACAGCTGTGGAAGATAATAAACTTTTGACTTGGAATGGACTGGACAAATATTTGAATTGGACATTAAAATTTGAAAATAAAAACAGACTATATGATTTTAAGTTCTAATTAAATGTGACATAATTTAAAAGTCTTAATAATTTGTTAAATTGGCAATATGGAGCCTTGGATGTATGAGGAATTAATTGAGGTGTTAAAAAGCATGTGTGAATCTTTAAAAGATAATAAAAAGTCAGGAATTTGATTGGAATACACAGAGCAGGAAATAGGAGAGAAGGTGGTAGAAGAGAGCATACAGTAAATGAGGAGCAAGAAAATAATATTGAAGGAAAAGAAATTGAAAATAAAAAGCAGTTAGATGATTTCTCTGGGATGTACAGTGGCACAAAAAGAGTAGATGGGGGGGGGGAAGTCCCCCCCCAAAAGAATCAATCAAAGGGTAAAGAGGGAAATAGTGGGAAGAGATTAGGAAAAAGCTACTTGAATAATATATTCAAAAGTGAGAAAAAGGAGTCAGAATAAAATGTGTGCATAGCATAATTTTAAGGTGTGGTTGACAGAAAAGAATTAATGATTCCAGATTAAGCCAATGGAAATGTAGGGAAATTGTATTTTTAGTGCAATATTATTGATACAAAATTTCCATGCTTTGTTTCATTTTGGTTTTATATGTTCTCTGGGCTTAGCCATTGTGATTTGGCAATCATGGAGTGTCCTTTAGTACAACACGTGAAGTCTGTCATTTAGTCATCCATTCAACAAACCATGGCTTAGTGAAATACATGAACCCACCACTGAGTAGCACCAATCATTTACGAGTCCTTTCAGCCCTATCTGGAGATGCTGGGAATTGAACCTGGGACCATCTGCATTGAAAATGCATGATCTGCTGTTGAGCTACAATTTTCATCTGGTATGCATAGGATACACTTTCTTCTATGTCTGTAGCATAACATAGATGTAAAGTCTCTTATGGTGATTTTCCATCATGGCACATTTGAAGATTATGGTAACCTTAATAACCTTAATAACCATGGGGAAAGAACTCATTTGGTAACTGGCTTTCTGATTTAATGTATTGTTCTTCCAGGATAATCACATATATACACCAGGAATCTCCAGAATTAAATCTTCACTTTATTTACTTATTTAAAACATTTATATAACTACCCATCTTGTATTGGGCAGCTTCCATACATTTTGTACATCTGAGATTATTTGACATAGATTCATTTCTAGATTTAGGTGTAAAGGAAGTCAGAAGCTTTCCCAAGCATTGGTATATTGGGTTCATTTACTTATGACTTTCCTGTAATGTCTACAAACTGAAAATGAAAATAAAATTATTTATTTTAAATTTTTTTTAGCCTTCTGAGAATTAATATTTAAAATTCGATTATTGTGAGAAAAATAAAGCTAAAATGGCTTGTGTTATCTATCGTCACCAGAAAGTCATCTATACTGACCCTGCCTTGGGAATATAGCATCCCCACTGGGAAATTTTGATTCTGTTCATATGATATACTTTCCCTTGATTTTTTGGGAGGTTTCCATGGTTCACTAAACTATAACTTAACTTAACTGACTAAATTTGCCCAAGATACTATGGTAAAATGTGGCTGATTAATTAACTTATCATATGAGCAATCTTTGAATTCCATAGCAAATGTGGGCTCTCAGTCTTTCCCTTAAAAAGGTAAAAAAAATGCAAAATATGGAGTTTGCCAAAGCATTTCGGCAGGCATAGGACCATTGATCTCACTATTGTGACTTAGCAAGATCCAGCCCCAGACGGGATATGAGCGTTCTATGATTTTATTGTTTTAACTTGTTTTAAATTTTATAATGTTTTTTATAATGTACTGTTGATATATTTCTGTTGGGAGTTGGGCGGCATAAAAATCCAATAAAATAAAATAAATAAATAAATTTGTTGTTTGGTTATTTCTTCTAAATATGTTCTTATTATATTCGAATATTGTTTTAATTTGGGGCACGATGGCTTTTAAATTAAACCTATTTTCTGCATTCATTCCACCTGCTGAATTACCCCCTAACAGTCTAGCTTCTCCCAACATGGCTAAGCACATTGGTTTGTGCTTAATAAATTGTAAACCGCCCTGAGTCTCCAGAGAAGGGCGGGATATAAATTGGATTAAAACAAAAAAGAAAAAACCCAACACACTAGGCTGAAATCCAGGCCAGGTAAAGTTCAAGCAGATAAAATTCTGGTTGCATTTCTGGGAGGGGGAGAGAGAGAGGAATATTATATCTAAGCCTGAGGCAGACAAGGAATGAGCAACTTGGGAACCAAGATGGCAAATGATGCTGGCATAAAGAATAGCTCCTGCGCAGCATTTGCGCTGAAACGCGTCAGTCTTTAGGGCCTGGAGGTCTGTCCAACCGGTCGGCCGGTGGCTCTGACTGATGCCCGAACCTGAAAAGAGCAGCATGGCAGCCGCTGCAGAAGGCGGAGCTCGGCCCTGACCTGCGAGCATCACAACAACCCCCTCCCTCATCCGATTTGAGAACGGAACATTTCCAAGTCCTCTTTACTTTTTTTCCGATTCCCTTAACACTCCCGCCCCTGCCCCTCTTTGCCTCTGCCTTCTGGTGCACGGGTAATTTGATGGCGCATCGCTCTCCCTTGGTTGTGTAAGGTGCGCGAGGATCCCACGCACCGAGATCTGGTCGCCATGGAGTACATCAGAATGCCCAAGGTTAGTACGGTGCCGGAAAGGCAGAGCGGAAGGGATAAAGGCTCATCTTGAAGAAGCTATGGGGTCTGGGGCTTCAGAATCTGGCGGGTGGGGAGCAGGGAAACGGGGGAAGGATCAATTACCCCTCCCCCTGCGCGTGGGATTCCAGGATAGGGGTGAATTAATCTTCACCTACAGAAGGAAGAATGGTGGAAAGTTGCATGTTTAAAGAGTCCATTTTCCCCCCCACTCAGGTGAGACTGCTGCTCAGGAGAAGGGCCTTTTAAGTCGGAGGTGCATTCCAATCAGATCATATTCTTCACACAGTTGGAAACAGAATTGTGCTTACTCATCCCTTGCCTATAATAATGCAGCATCAGCCTGCAAGCCATGAAATGATTTCCCCTCCTTTGATCTCACTCTTATTTGAAATTGAGTTAGAAAAAACCCTCCCTTTCTCCACTGCTTTCCAGGGAGAAATGATAGGTGAAACTGGAATTATATTATGAGATTTCAAAGTGATTCTAGGTCAATAAAATAAAAATGGATTCTTGGAAGAGTATCCCTGAATCTGATGAGCGATAAGAGTTTATTTTCATAACATTTGGTTAAATTGGGCTGTGCATCGATTAAGTGTTTTAAAGTCTAGGATTGTATATTACAACTGTATATTACAATTGTATATTACAACTGATTATATATGATAAGTCCTAGTAGAACATAGGTTTGAATAATGGTTTCTTGTGTTAGGGGTTCTGACACTAGGCCTATGGCTTGTACACATGAAATGTGATTTGAACATTGAAGAATATAGTGGTTTGCATTTAAAGACATCATCTTGACATGTTTTATCTCTTTCTGTAGCTTATGCCCAAAAAGGCAAAATTTTAAATTGATTCTTTTCTATGATTATGTTCCATTTGAATAAACTCAGTAACAAATACAAGACAATCCCACCCCCACCCCAAGAAGTAGCATAGAAAATATTTTGGCTTAATAAAAATCAAGCATTTCTTAAAATTGGAACACTAATTTACTGTACTTAGGATCTTTCTGGGTCTTACTGTTTTATATTGTTTTATTGGCTGTATGCCAGGAAAACGGTTCTTTTTAAGATGGGTGGATATATCGATGTTTTAAATGAATAAATGAACTGAAAGTACATGATTTTAAAAGCAAAGCATCCATCTTCCATTGACTACTATTATTTTTGCTATGGCCTGTCCTGCTTCTATTCTATAGGCTTAGGTTATTTATGAAATTTAATGTAATGTAAAGAAACAAATATAGATTTAAATGATTTTGAACCACTAAAATAATTTAGAAGGTAAAAGCCCTCAGAACAACAGCAAAATACTAAAACAAGTATTGATAGATGTAATCAACCATAAGCAGTAGGGCTCATACTTGGACTGCAAAAATCCAAATGCTGTAGATCATGGTTTTCTTCTTTTTTAGCTGCAAAACTTTTTAAAAACAAAATATAGAACCAATGATGAAAAGGAAAAGCTCTAGGGATAGAAAATTGGCTGTATTTGAATGGTTTTTGTTGTCCTTAGTCTTTCATGGAACTTCATCAAGTTCCTGCAGAATGGTAGGATTTTGTGGACATAATTTGATAGTCTCAGCACTAAATAACAGCAAAGTGGCACAGGAAACTAACTCACTTGTTCATTCTGGTAGCCCCAGTATGATAAACCCCACAGTAGCTTAACTTTAACTGACAGCAAAATTGAGGAGCAAATAACAAATTGTACACAATATCAGCCCTATGGCTGTGCCTGAGATGCAGGCTATAATTTGTTTTGAACTGACAAATACTGTGACTCTGAAGTTCAACTGAACTGTTGTGGTCAGGTCCTGACTTGGTCTATTGACCTTCCCAGTGGGTTTCAGCAGATTCTGACCAGTTCTGGAGAACCGGTAGTGGAAATTTTGAATAGTTCAGAGAACAGGTAAATACCACCTCTGACTGCCCCTGCCTCCATCTATTCTCTGCCTCCTGATTGGGAGGAAATGGGGATTTTGCAGTAACCTGCAGTAACCTTGCCCTGGATTGGGGAGGGAATGGAGATTTTACAGTATCCTTCCCCTGCCACGCCCACCAAGCCATGCCACGCCCACCAAGCCACACCCACAGAACTGGTAGTAAAAATTTTTGAAACCCACCACTGCCTCAATCACTAGCATAGCTATCTCTCCTGCCCTCTCATCTCTACCCACCTCCTTTCTACTTGTCACATTCCTTTTCTTCTCCTTAGTTGCTATCAGCACACATTGCCACCAATAGTGTTGCCTTTTATTCTGTTTTGCACATTCTTAATCACTTAGGGTTGGCATATTTATGTTTAGTGTCTATGCCTGGACCAAACACATGTGGTCTATATATTTTGGTCTGGAGAAAGCCACCTGAAATGGCTGTTCCATGCAGTTTGGACATTCCTGATCAGCCTGTGCTGAAAATACTTTGTTTGGACCCAACAGATAGAGAATGCCAGTGAAACAGCTATATAACAAGATTTCTACAAAGTAGTCTAAATGTCTCTCTAGTGTGTTGTAGAGTATAGTAATAATAACATTAATAGTTTATTGTTGTATCTATTTGTTTAATATTCTATCCTGTATGGTCAGGTTCATACAGTTCCAGGTTTTTTCCTACCTCTTCCTATTTCGTACTAGATATTTAGGTCAGTAAATATCTTTCTCATCTTAGTTATTTCCAGATGCTGGGAATAATTTAGATTGTAAATGGAATCCTGAATATTTAAGAAGTACCACAATGGGAAGACTTTGGGAAAAGTATATAGAGCATCATAAATATTTATGTCTTTAGTGGTGAAGAAAATTGGAGTGCCTTTCTCAAGCTAAGTCTGATCCACTTCATGAAATATGATTTTAGAGCATTTAGAATTGACCAAGTTGCTTTTCAAAATATTTGTGGGAAACTGTAATGGGGAAGTTCATAGTTGTAATGTTTCTGAAGATCATCTTTCAGGGACAATTTTGGAAATGAAAGGTGGACATTAAAAAATGATGCTTCTTTTTTTTTTCTTGTAAAGAAAAATCATAGGAAGTTAAAAGTTTTGGCAGCCTCTGATTGGTCATAGTTTACTCCAAAGAGAAAGTAAAGAGAGAAGCAAAACTACTTTTTGTTCGTGCATTCTGACCAGCACCATGATAGATTCCTTTTGAAGTAGGACATAAAGTGAAGCAGAACATAAAGTAAGACAGGACATAGAGTGATACAGAACACAAAGAAAGGTCATAGAAGATTGCTTTTTAGATAGCAGTATGTGTGAAACGAAGAAATGGGAAATGCCAAACCTCAAGTTCACACATATAGGCCGAGTGTAGAGGTAACCACAAACGAACTATTGGAAACTTAGATGCTTTGCAAGACACCTGTGACCTCAACAAGAGAAGGGGGAAACAAGATATTTTAGCTTCTTTAGCATAGCAACAGGGGGGCTATAAATCATGTAACCAATCAATGCTTTACGTTACACTTCCGTGTCTTTTTTGCGCAAATAAACAACTTCTTTTGATTCCGAGGTCTCAGTCTCGTGATTTTCTGCAACACTTTGATCTGATTCCCCTCATATGCCTTGGGCTTACAAAATGCCACTTTGTATAGCTAATAGATTGGAGAAAATTGTTTTATAAAAGACAAAAGAAGGCATTGTCAAACCACTTCTGTATTGTTGTTTAACAAAAACAAAAAAAACCCACCCAACAGCCTTACATAAACACATCCATGAACTTACCAATTTATTATGTTTGAAGGGGACTTTATTTATATCTAGGGAAAGTGGTTGGAGGAATATTCATCCATTCTATTTTAGGTGACTGTGAGGCTTCACTACACTCGAAGACTTGCACATAAAGTTTCAAAGACCCAGCTCTTGATAAGAGGGCTATGAGAGATACTAGAGAAACTACCAACAGTAAAGTAAAACAGCTGTTACAAACTGGAAACCTCAAGCCAGTTCTAAGTTTAAAATCTTGTAATTTTTTTGGGTTAATTGTACATTGCAATAGGCTGAAAATTGATTGATAGCTGGACATTCTTATTTTTTTAAAATTGTATTAGAAATTACAATAGAAAAGAATAGAAATTAAGCAAACTACAAAAATGTGTGAAAAGAAAAAAGGGACTTTTTCATTCCAACAAATATTCAAATTTATGTAAATTTATTGCCATCTCTTAAGTTACTGTACAATCTATATTCTTTTCACCCATATCTCTTAGCTAAAAGTAAAAATGGAAAATCTGTATTATTCATTCCTTATCAACAAAAGTCCAGTAAGATGAATTTTGATCATGTGTCCATGGGGATGCTTCAACAGTTGTGTGAAAAATGATCATGTCATTTTTTTCAGTGCTGTAACTTCAAATGGTCACTGAATGAATGGTTGTAAGTCAAGGACTACCTTTCAAATGAAATTGAATGATGCCTAAAGCAGATCTTTAGGCATCATTCAATTTCATTTGAAAGTTTGAAAGTACATCCTTTTCTGTATCCTTTTCATTACTTGCTATGTTTCTATCCACATTCAAATACATTTCAAATTTATCTAAATCATCTTGTTCTTATTGGTTCATATCGAATGTCTTATAAAATTTGGCCAAGAGGATTTTTAAATTAGGCTGGTTCATTCAAATCTACACTTATAGTGTGCAAGGCAAATTGTGCCTTAGGATAAATCTAATGCAAATGTTGCTATATAGCTAAACAGCATTTGTCTATCCTTTCTTCTGAAATCAGCCTGAATAAAGTTTTTTTTTTTTTTTTTAAGTGTAGCATCCTTTTTCTTGAAAGGCTTCCCAGTAATCTTGCTGAGATCAGTGTTCACATTTCTTCTCGGAAAGTCCCTGACATCTGTTTGCCATTTACATTCCCTTCAGTATCTATTTTTTACCATCTCTTCTCTTGCTCTGTAAGGTGTGTAGTGTCAAAAATTGTGTTTTGGGTTTCTTTTATTTACATCACACAAGAAATTGGAGTTGCTATCATATATAACCCCCTTGATAGTTTTCTTTTTAACACCCTTTGTCCCTTTCCTGTACAAAAATCAAGGTCATAAGGGAAAAAAGATCCCAGTGGACAGACATGGTTTGAAATAAATATTTCAATTCCAAATAATTTATGTGGGCAAGCAATCAGCCCACAGGACTGGATATTAATTTCTATGTTATTTTATATCTGCGACTAACAAATAATCAGACAAAATGAAGGCTTTCTATACCATTCAAATGTAGTATAAGATCAGAGTTTTTGTTTTTAAATAAATTATAACAAATTGAGTTCCCAGATTGCTTTTTTTTTGCTTATATTCTTATAATATATAAAATGTTTCTAATTCTTATTACTTTTTATCTAAGGTTCCTGAGTCTACAATTTTTGACTGGGTTTGAACGAGATCATCATTTCTTTAAGAAACAAATGTCTTCCACGTTTTAGGGGATATTATTTAAAGATCTGAAGTACCATCAATATGCTGATGTTACCCAGCTTTTATCTCACTAGTCTAAATCAGACTAATGGTGCTGTCAAAGTCCTGTCCAGATGCTTGAAGATGTTGAGATTTTGAGTGGGAGAGAACAAGCTTAAAACTGAGTCCTAGTAAAAGGAATCACTATTTTTTCCATCTGGTTGCTTTGTCTGTTCCAGGGGCCTCTCTTGATGGAGTGGCACTTTCCTATCATGATAACATCAGCATGATAAAATGTCATGATGCAATTGCACAGATTATGCACACAATATGATGTTTGACCCAGATATTTAAGTTCCTTCATTAGTGTATGCCATTACATATGTGGGGTTTTTTGCCCGCTCCTTCCTTCTTTTGAGGATTTCTGTGTTTATAGTGAAACCTTATCCTTGTGCATTAATACTTTCTACTGAATTTAATAGGGCTTGTTCCCTGGCAAGTGGCTTGATCCCTAGCAGGCTTAATCAGTTTACTGTAATTAATTAGTAAAGTATTTTTTAATGAGGAAGAACATAGGTTCATTAGTTGAATTGCATGCTTGTCTGATGAATTTAATTTACAGTGTATTAAACAGCGCCTAAACACGGCTTCTCCCCTTGTCTTTCTTTTCTGTCCAATTTCCTCTTCCCACTTCATTGCCATCCAGTTTTGGTCTCTGCTTTTGGCTTTTGTTTCCCTTCCCAGTGCAGGGATCCCTTCCCTGTCTCTGTCACTTTTTTCTTCCTTCTTTTGTTGGAAAGAGAGGCAGGGTATTTTTTTTTTTTTTAAATTCCATTTATACCCCGCCCTTCTCCGGAGACTCAGGGCGGCTTACAACTTTTTTGAGCACAACTTAATGTGCATCCTTGCTTGTACTTGTGTGTTCTCCATGAACAAGGGAACTGTTTATATGGTATTTATAGATAAGAGATCAATGTCATAAACGGGACACCTTGTTTTATCAACAATGACATTTAATAATGATACTGTACATTTTATGTTAACTTTGATTTCTTTTTGGCCCAGTTCTTCCTTTTGGGAGGGTAGAGGAATGTGGCTTCTGGCAGGTATATTGCCAGATTTTACACCTGGCCTCTCAATAAATTACAACACTCCTTATTCAGCACTAGGTTTATCTTGGCAGAAGATTTGCAGACATATCTAGACAAGAATCTTTACTGCAGATAGGAATGAAGCCTTGGGAGTATATGGCCCACTGCAGTGCAAGAAAGTTGTTTATGTGTATATTTGTGTACAGACACACAGAGTTGGCCATTTCCTTGATGGGATTGAGAAGCAGATCTTTCCATAATGGGTATTTTCTAGACTGGGGGTTGGTCTTCTTGCTTTACCAGTTTCAGCTGCAATCATATATACATGTTCATGTATGCACAGAAGTCTAACTCATGCATACGTTTATCAGAGTGAGGGAGTAGTTCAGGGGTTTGGCATCTCTGTATAAGGTTTTCCTTGCATCCTATATTTATTTTACCAAAAGGGGATTGTATCAGTTGCCGAGTTATCTTCAATTCTCAGAAATACGACATGTTCTACAAACTAACCCATCTTTTCACTGAAGTTTTTTATGGGCCTAAGTACTTTCATCTGGCTATAAACTGCCTAAATTTAGATTTAATAGAACGAAGTTCACTTATCCACTGGGAAAAATGTGAGATGCACAAAAATAGTTCCCAGTGGATCTGTTTTCTAGAAGAATGTGCCATGAAAGTGGTTTGGCTTTCGGCTGATGTGACCAGCTTTTGACATAGGTCATTTAAAAAGTAGCCAAGATACAGTCATGTAAGATCCAGCCAAGAAATCAGGGACTCGTAATCCATTTTTTTCAACTAATGTTTTAAATTCTGGAATTTTAGTCTTAAATTTCTTTTACCAGACTAAATTCTCAGAGGACATAATGGAAAGTAGCCATGAATCTAAATATAGACCATGAGAATTTGGTTTAGCGAAGTCCTAGATCACATGGAAATGCTAATTCTGATTAAGGTAATAAAGGTTGCCACCATTAGTACTTTAACCATAGGAAAAAAAGGATTAAACTTGATAATTCTGGGCAAGAGATGAGTAAATTTTGACTTCTCAATTGGTTTATTGTTTTTTTTTATAACAATGGATTTGAATGCAATATATTTCTAAGTGTTCTAGATATATTCTGCGGGTTTTTTCTCTTGTCTAACTCCAATCTTCAGATGTCTCAGATAAGATAGGGAGGTTTGTTAGCAATAGATTTATTGGATTCATAAAACATTTATTTTAAAAAGAAATGCCTGTGAGCAGTGCTATGAGCAGTATGCATTATTGTCAGATTGATTCACAGCATTTGCTGCATTAGAATTATAGCTTTCACATAATCAGATGGCAACTCGTCACTTTGAAATTTAAACACTGAAGAGGGGTGAGATTGGTAAAATAGTGTTGCATCTTTTTAGCACAACGTCAAAGCATTACAGAATATAACACATTTTTAAAAGAAAAAATATGGCTGTAAAACTCTTTCTATGAAGTTTTGAATTGGTAATTTTGTGCCTTTCTCTATTTGTAGGTGGAAAATGTACGCTTTATTGATGGAATATCTTCCAAAAGAACTGCATTAGGGACTCTGTATCTAACAGCCACTCATGTCATCTTTGTAGAAAATGAGCCAGACAATCGTAAGGAGACATGGGTATGACAAGTTACTATTATATCTTGATAAATTCAGTGACCTGCACAGGCTGTGACGTACATTTAGAACCATAAAATGTTCTACAAATACAAAGGCAATTAGGTCTATTAAAACACTTTGTGAATATTTGGAGACTGTTCACTTCTATCTGTATCTGTAGTCATAAAAATTCTTAGCCCTAAAGGACCCTCTGGATACTTGACTCACAGAGTGGAGAGACCATTTAAGCCACTGAGTCCAACCCCTTAGTCCAGCGGTTCTCATCCTGTGGGTCACGACCCCATTTGGGGTCGCTGGACCACTTCATGGGTCGCCAGTGGTCTAGAATCTAGATCTATTCTAACCCCCTTTGCGGATGGCAGGTGGTGCGGGCAACAAGCGGGCCATTCTGTCCAGGGAACCACGTTGTAAAAAAAAATCTCGCGAGTTCGAGGAGTTAGATTGAACTCACAAGGGTTTTTTTACAACGTGGTTCCCTGGACAGAATGGAGAGGAATGGGACGGTGCTGGAAAGGTAAGGCACGTTTCGCAGCCCAACAGGCCCCGTTCCGTCCCACCCCACCCCAAAGGCAACAGCAGCCTGGCTGGTTCCCTTCCCTTCTGTCTCTTTATTGAGAGGGGTGGCGGAGATGGCGGGTGACAATCAGGACACATGTTTTACCTTTCCTGCACCGTTGCGTTCCTCTAGAAAGGTAAAACATGCATTTCACTTGTCGCCTGCACCACCTGCCATCCGCAAAGCGGGTTAGAATAGATCTAGATTCTAGACCATTGGCGACCCCTGTGAAATGGTCCAGTGACCCCAAATGGGATCGCGACCCACAGGTTGAGAACCACTGACCTAAAAGATTGGGACAAGATTTGGAACAAAAATTAACAAAATCTGCTTCCTACAAGGAAAACCAATATAAATTTTCTACAGGTGGCATCTGGTACCAGCAAGGCTGGCTAAAATGTTTCCCAACCTAAGTCCAAAATGCTGGAAATGCAATAATAGTCAAGGGACCTTCTTTCATGCTTGGTGGCTATGTCCTAAAATGAAAAAATATACAAAGATTGCTACAAGAATTAACCAATTGTAAAATAGAACAGAAACTGGAACTCTTTCGTCTAGGAATAGTAAATGCAAATTACGATAGAAAGAAAAAATATTTGATTCTGCACATACTATCAGCGGCAAGAATAACATTTGCCCAATACTGAAAGGAAAAAAATACACCACCTGAGGGATTAGTTATACAAAAGATTTACAACTGCGTGGAAATGGACAGATTAACCCTAGAATTGAAACATAATGATGATTCAGAATACCATGAGGTTTGGGGAAAATAGTATATTTGGATAGATAATAGAAATAAAAATTGGAAAAGTATATAAAATGATTGTAGAATTAGGTATAAGATGTATACTATTGTAGTTATTATTTAACTATACTAGATGAACAGTTGATCCTAAATATATTAATAATGTCACAGTCTATTGTTTATGTATTATATATTAGAACTTTGTAAAGGAAAAA
>JANHFM010009098.1:242262-260638 GCA_032468115.1 Grayia smithii
CTTTAAGACTTGTGGACTTCAACTCTCAGAATTCCCAACTCCCATAGCTGGCTGCAGAATTCTGGGAGTTGAAGTCCACAAGTCTTAAAGCTGCCAAGTTTGAAGACCTCTGATGTAAATGATATGTGAGACCTCCGATTTACATCGACTAATGTGCCACCCATCTCTCCTAGAGATAACTCTACATAGCTTACATGCTTACAAAAAGCACGAAGTCCCAAGAAAGTCTAGCATTGCTGCTTTTTCACTTATTAGTCCTATCCATTCCATACTAGATTTTGTAATCTTCTGTTAATTCATGCCTCATTATTGGTTAGTAGGCTGGGATTGATGGACCTATCATTCAGAAATACCTGGAAGGCCCCAGCTTCACATTGATAGCTTGTATATATTTTAACAGGCCAATGGATTCTTGTTTCTTGTCTTGCAGAGACTGGCAAAACTTAAAAACGGGCAATTAAATAATGAGGCAAAGATAAAAAAGGAAACTGGAAGCTCCAGTGACTGCATGGTCAGATCACTCCAAGATTACACCTCCAATCTGAAATCATTCCCTTCTCGGAGTCCTTCACAGGGAGATGAAGAAGATTCAGCACTCATCCTCACACAGGACAATCTGAAAAGCTCTGATCCCGATCTGTCAGCCAACAGCGATCAGGAATCTGGTGTGGAGGATATGAGTTGTCGGTCCCCAGGTGGAGGAGGCTTACCCAGTGAAGATAGCATTAGAGACCATGATTCAGATGAAGCTGTTTTTCTCACTCTCTGAGTGATAATTTAGTAGATTATGAAAGACTGCCAATCAAAAGTTCCAAAGAAAGGGATTTATGCACTTAAGAGTCCATATGTGACAAAGTAATAAGCTAGAATGTTTTTGCATTTATTATTTTCTGTTATCCATTTACAGAGCCATATAGAACAAACGTTTTGTTTTACATAACTATTATCAATAGGATAACTGTACAGTAAGACCACTCCAAAGAATTGACAAGAAATGTTTAAGTAATGCCAAAGTCAATTCAATCCAATTCAGACCAAACCAATACATGTTACCTTACCTTGACACCAAAAAAATACTCAAATGAAAAAAGCAAATAGATCCCTTGTTTTGTTTTGTACAATCTTGAAAAAAATTATGTTGAAGAAGATGGCCATGTATGGACTTAAAATATTGTCAGAGATGTCTGCTTATTAGAAAGCCATTGCTGAAGAAATTTGGAAAATTAAGATTGAAATAACCAGATAAGTTTTCCTAGATTAGTTCTATGACTTGTTTGGTAGTAATAACACTGTTTCTGTTGGTGCCTCTGTAAATGCTGTTTTCCCCATTTTTCTCTTCAAGTAATGTTTGTAATGGACACGTTCATTTTCCTGACAGTGGTCTACCAGTCTTCTCCCAGGATTTCCTCCCTATCTTCCCCAATCCTGGATTTTTATGGGGATTTGTCCACACCCCAAATATTAATCAGATCTGAGTCTACATATAGGACAGAAGATGGGTCAGTAAGAGATTAGCTCTACCCACACTTAAATTTTGTCCATCTCCTTTGTACGTTCAGGATAATGTAGTGGGGACTGTATACTTTTCATCTTCTGAATTGTGGAATAGGATAGGGATCATGACAAAGGAGGGTGGACATCGGCACACTTATTCCCATGTATATTTTTTGGAGGACTATTGGAAGATGTGACTAGGGCATTTAGTAGCTATATGCCATTCAAGGAAAGGTAGAAAATTCTAAAAAGAAATCTCTTTCCAAATTCTCTTTTATATTCATCGTCATCAGCTTGCAATAAATCATTGGTCCTTTCACAAATATAGATAATCCTTGTTTATTGACCACAATTGGGATGGGCAACCTGGTGGTTAAGTGAAACACTGATTAAATGAAAATCACATGGCCACAATAACGTTTACAATTTTACTTAAGTCTTTGTTTGCTTTGGCTACTTCCTTCAACTGACCTGGTTTTTTTTCTTTTTTCTCTTTGAGGTTGTCTGGGTATGAGGTAAATAAGCAAGTGAGAATAAGAGCAGAGAGAGGATGTGAAGGTCATAAATATGGGTACTGATCACTAAGTTGTTTAAGCACTTTTGTAATTTATACCACCTGTAGGGTTTTTAAAACATTGAACAGCTTTCTCCAACCAAACTTAAATGTATGGTAATTGATTTACTTGTCAGTTACATATTTAATATCCTTCCTCCTCCCCCCTCCCCCAGCTAAAAATTCTTATTTGTTACTTAATTTTTGAGGTATCCTCAAGCAGGAGAGATACGAGTTTCAGGGGTTGCCTTAAAGCTAAAAGAAGAACCTGATGCCAAGCTGGCCAGTAAAAGGAAGTGCTCTTTGTAAAAGACAAACTGAAAACTATGAGATTTCTATTATTAGACATGGTAATGGACATTAATGGTTTTCAAAGAAAACTAGATATATCTAGGGAAGGTAAAGCTATCATGTCTACCTGGTTTAATGACTATCTTGCCCCTCCAAAATCTGATAAACAGAGCAGACAGTAATTCAATTGCACTTCACCAGATCGTCTAAATCAGGCAAATATAAGAACAACGGTTTGCTCTTTTGGTGAAATAAAGTGGGATCCTTTAGAGGCAGAGCATTTCTCCAGTGGCCCAAATTCTACCAACTGCAAACAAGGTGCAATGCATCTTGACTGAAGTCCATCATGAGATAGCTGTTTTGCATGTACTATAATAATGTGGTTAATTTCTTTTAGATGTTACAGGTTTATACGTTCATAACGAGATATCTTACGTTGAACACAAGCTGTGATGTACTCAACAGGTAGTGCTGAACTTGAATACAGAAGTACTCTACTGTAAAATGGCTACTCTATAAAGTATGAATTGATGAGGGTCAAATCTGCCATAAAAATCTGCATTATGGAAATACTGTAGAATATACTATATTGTGTCTTCTAGAAATTTTGTGTAGTGTATTTTACACCTGCAGCTATTCCTATTTAGCTCCTGGTTTTACTTGGAGCCCAGAGATTTTGCATTTAATAGGTTGTCTTATATGGTTCTAATGCTGATTATTAAAATTATTGCAAAATTAAATATATAGTACACACTGTATACTGTTGGCATTAGGAATATAATTTAGAACATTATAAATAGTAATGCTTGGTTATCTAATTAAGGTAGTTTTTTTTACTGTAAACTCTCTAGAATCTTAATTCAAAGTGGTATTTACAATATAGCAAAAATATCCATAGCTCTTGAAAACTCTTGTAAAAGTTTATCTTCTCAACTGAAAACAAAATGACTGAATTTTATAATTATCCTGTTTGCCGCTGAAGTGGCACATCACATTAAGCTTTAGATGATTAAATGGAAGTGCTGTAATAAATACTATTTGTAGTCTTATGGTCAACATAAAGCAAAGTATCTATCTCATGAATAAGCACGACATTTTGCAAAAAGGGAGTGACAACAAAATGTTCAGGAGATTTTTATCCTTAGAATTAAAGCTTTTGGTCATTGGTTTCAGCCAGCTACTTTAGTATCATACTAAAATTTTATTATGATTTAGTATCAAATCATACTCATGTCCACTTTTGCTAATGATTAAAAAATAAATCCACATTGAGTTACATTTTTATTTTCAGGAAGAAAGACACTTGCAGTCCTTACCCTTTAAAAAACATAACCCCACAGTTCATTTGTGCATGTTGACGATCTTCTAACTTCCCACTGGCTTTTACTGGCATTTGTCTTGGTATTCATCATATAAATACATTGTTAAGAGGGAATTGAATGATTTCTCAGGATTGAGCATCCACTGTTTTCACATCATAATGTATCGTCTCCTCTTTGAGATCTCTATTGTACAGAGGCCTCCAGATAATAGGTTAGCAAAAGTCTCCTTTTGATTATATTTTTGTTACCATTGATAAACAGAATCAAACTGAACCTGAAGACCTATTCAAATAGTGGGTTTGTGCTTGCTTCCCTGATTTTCTCTTCGTTGATTCCATCATTACCTGTGTTGGAGTATTGTTATGAATACTGCAATATGATGCAGAGTTTTTATAACTATATAATCAGTAATTAATATAAGAGAAAGAGAATTTCTAATTCCTCAGTTACCCCAATCCATGCAAAGCATTTCAGGATAGAGTCAATACAAATGCACACAGCAAGGCACTATTCCTGTATGGAAAGAAGGAATGGGCTTGAAATGTAGGAAGTACTACAGACAACGCAACTTTTTTCACTTATTCATATAAACCTATGCTGATTCAAGAAGACCTTGACAGCAACAAAGCAAGAGTGTACAATTCACAACCTACTGATGAGCACACTTCACTTGGAAGAAGGCTTGATGCATTTTGAAACTCTAGCTTTGGGTTGATTTCAAATAGCAGATTAAGAACAGTGTCTTTATAAATCATACTTGGTTGGATTCATGTAATGTGGCTATCATAAACATATCTGATTCATTAGCCACAATAGCTGAATATACATTGAATATTAACAAAACACCTTGTGGCTTAACTTGAATGACATTTTAAATTAAATTTCTAATCAGTAATTTTCCTTAACATTTCTACGTGAAGCAGAAATGGTTCAAGCTTGACATTTACAACAATGAAGAAGTATGACCGTAAAGTCATAACTAAACTGTTTCCATTTACATAAAAGACTAGGCAGCAATAGTTAAGAGATATGTACAATTAAATAACTTTCAAACAAATATTGTTAATTTAAATCTAAAGACTGCTAGAAGGCGAGATCAGGAAAAAAGAATTCCTGAAGAGAACAGTAAGCAGCAGAACTGATGAAATAACCTAAATGACACATAGCAATAGTATTTGTTCCACCAAACTTATTTATTTCCAGTTTAAGTCTCAAAAGTTATCAGTACGTCCCAAAGTATATAAAGCTGAATTCTACAGTTACTTTTCCACATGCAGAATTAAATATTCTGCTTTAAAAATGCAAATATCAATATTGAACCTTTTTGGAGAGAAGCCCTATAAATCGTTCAATAAAATGAAATTTATTCCTTAACAAAGCAGTAAGAGGAAAAAAAAAGTCATGAATATATACTCCTAGACTTAGTTTTCTGCAATATTATCATAGATTTTTGCCAATTATCTAAAGAAAAGAACGAGTCCAAGATTTAATTATCTGAAAAACATTTTGAGTTCTTATAAACATGCAAGACATAAAATTAAACTATTTTTATATGAAAATAAAATTCTTTGGTTGTATTTTTAGTGTAGGATAACCTCAATTTTACCTCTGTAGAAGAGTGATTTAGGACTGCAGTTATTTCACTACATTTTGCAAACATAATACTGAACAGGTGAATAAACTTGCTTATTTTATGTCTGATGCAGGGAACTGAGAGATGAGGGTTTGAGTCAATTATATTGGATCTAAATAATATAGTTGTTGATAATATATATACTACATAAAGTTCTTCTTTCCTTCTTGGTTTCAAAAGTGCTTATACGAACACATGGACACACTAGGGCAAAAGAGAACAGAGATGAGGAAATAAAGCAAATGTAGGAATACCAAGAACTTATACAATCTACCCACTCATTTGCTTCAACACAAATAAGTAAGATGCAAGAATTGGAGAGAATTATGCCTATCTCCATTTGAGACTTGAGGTAGGATACTTCCCAAAGCAATGAGTGGCAAAATTAAAAGAAAGGATTCTACACAAAATCATATTGATTTCCTCTAATGGTTTGAAGGGGTGCTTAAAACTTTTAGCTCTTCAGTTTCTTAGCTACTCAAGTCTGATTGCAGTAGTGTATACTTAAGTACTTGAACTCTATGTAGTGTCACGATACAAAAATAGGTGAAAAGTTGATTTCAAGAAATTGAATTCTGGTGCATTCTGGTAAAGCCAGATGAAAAATCTACCTTATTTTACTTGTAACTTACTTCAACCAACCAACATTTCTATGTCTCTCAAACAACCAGCCAGTATTTAATAAGAAAGTTATGGATTATGCTGTATAAAATTTAAAAATCTAGTCAAAATTACATGTTTAAATATTTAATATATAAAGGTGGTAGAGACAGCAGCATGAAATTAAATATGATAAGGGTAATCAATAACAAGAAATATTAGTGCAAAAATTGCAGTAGAAGTACATTTTGAATAAAATAAGAATAGAAAGACACTCTAATTTGTACAAAAAATTACCCCAGCTCTATATACAGGTTTTTTTTTCTATAAATACAACCATAATGAAATGTTTATTTGCAAAATAATAGATCTATGAAAATGTGCTTTGCTGGATTTGTTGCCTTAAAATTCTAATTAGCTGGAAAAAAAATCTGTGAATAGAAAAAAGTATCTACCATTAGTCAAAATTCTCAATGCACACATGCAAAACTTTACGTTTTCTTAAATTCAGATTAATTTAAGGCAAAAAAAGATCCATATCTTTTGATCCCTGATTGCACTAATTGTTTTCATAAAAGGCTAAACTCAAAAGACAAAGTAAAACTGCATATATTATTGAAAGCTGCCATACTGCATGCTGTTTGTATCATAGCCATAAAGTAATTATGTTTAATGATTCCCCCTGTCCTTTCCCACCCCATTTGCAGTATTGCATGACATAATCCACAATGTCCAGGATTCTCCATGTCTATGTCCCAAATGTTCAGAAAAGCCTTTTTGGATGATTGTGGGAACTACTGGAGAATGAAATAGGAGCATGAAAGCTTTGGGGCATTTCTTCACAAGCAGTTGACATTGTTTCTAATTGTGATGTTTTTACATGAAGTAATGTAAAACTTTCCCAATTACATAATCAAAAGCTTGTATGTGTGGTTTTTGTTCTGTGTATTATGCAACACTTATCTCAACATACATACATAATTTATATGACTACACATTTGCATAATACACATAATAGGAACCTGTCCTACCAGACATTCAGAACTAGTGGACATTATTTATATGAATGTATCCTTTATAAATTAATGTCTGGCAGGCAGGACAATTAGAATCTGCCTCATTTGTAACATACCTATAATGGAGCATGAAATTGGCCACACATTGCTATTACCTGTTGTAGTTTTTCTTCTTTGGCTCTTCTACAGTGGCAAATCTAAGGAAGAACAATTTAACACCATATATTCTAAATTTACTTTGGTGGAAAATAATGCTTTTAAAATAATCAAAATAAAAAGTCAAACTTCGATCAAATCTATGTTCATCTCAGCTAGCAAGTTTCATGTGCAGACTTTGAGTAGAATAGTTGAAAGTGACTCATATGCTTAGATTGCAATTCTAAGGACACTAAAGCTAGGACAAGGAATTGCTGATTTAAGACTGAGCAGATATTCTTCCAACAGTTTAAATAATTAGTTAATAGCACACATTGCAATATACATTATTCAAAAGCTATCAATAATAATATCAAGGTACATTCTTTCTTGGGTACATTCTCCTTGGAGTTTGCCAGTAACAATGAAGTTATTAAAAGGATTCTGTGCCCCAATGGAAGAAAAAACTTGACACATTAGGGTGTTCTTTCATACAGAAGTGGGGAACAGGCCTCTTACTCTTGGCTCTTTAGCCCACTACCATAAGGGTGGATGGGATAATATTGATGTTTGTTTTTAATCCTACCTACTTAAGCAATTTAAACAACAAACCACTATATCACTGTTATTATTTCTCTATCCTTGCATAACACTGTGCATTGCAGATAGCAGGAAAATGATGGGACAGTTGTATTTCTATAGTTAGTGCATGCTTCACAAAGCAATAATTTTAATGCATACTTAGCTTGCCAGAAATGTTAGGCAATTTGGCAAATCAAAGCCATTCTGAAGGAGGAAGGCTTAAGTATTAGTATTTCTCTGCTAAATACAAGAATTTGCGTTCATACAGCCAATTGTATCTATTTTTAAAACAGCAAAATAAACCTGAATTTTACTCATTTGATAGCTTTCAGTTGGATTAATTATAATTTTATTTAAGGTTTCAAATATTTTGAACAATTAGGTTTGTAAACTACATACTGTTCTTTTCTCCATGAAACTACTAAGAAAATCGTCTATTTCTGTTTTCCCTTCCAGAAAGTCTTCTGCAATAGTGTCAGACTCCTCTTCAGCTTCATGGGCAGCCACTTTCAATCTTGCCTGCAAAGCACTTGCACTGCAACTCTGTGAAAAGAACAGTGCGTAACTTGGAAATGTTCAGTTCATTTGCCCAGGAGGTCCACAGGATCCCCCACCCCTTGACATTTTGCAAAGTAGTTACAACAGCTTGTACTGTGTCATTCACCTTAATTAACTACTATGGGTGTCCATCTTTGGATGGGTTGATCAGTTACTTTTTATGCATTTGCTTTGTTGTTTGCCACTTAGAAACGTCAGACTGGGACAATTAAAAAAGGATAAATAAATCATAGTTTTAACTCCAAAGGGGAAAAAAAAAAGAGGTGTTAGTCTCCAAAACAGGATGGGATAGGAACTAGAATCTTGTCTTAACTTCTGTACAAGTAAGTGAATCATGCTTCATTTTCTCTTGCAAAAAGGAAAAGCTCACCTCACTAAGTTCATGCTGCCTTTGTACTTTCTTTTCAAATGTGGTTTTCAAATGAATCAGTTGTTCATACTAGAATGAAAATATGGTTTTATTAAACAGGGTCAGAAATCAATTCCCAAATTGCAGAAAATGTTTTTCCTCGTACTTACTTTATCTAGTATTGTTTGCCTTTTTGTCTCCAAGCTTGGTTCCAATAACAAATTTTTTTCTGCAAGGTAAACCCACTGTTGAATTTTAGAAGAATATCATTTTTTTGATAAAATGTTATTCTAGTTAGAAATATTTGGAAGACTTACTTGCTAGTTCTTCAATACTTTTCACTAAATCATCTTTATCGTTAATTATATGCTTCAATTGGGGTAGATTAACAAATTGTTCTAGCAGTATATCTTCTTGTTCATTCATGTCTGTCAGCTGTGATATGCTGAATTGCAAAGAAAATAAAAACAGTATTTAGCAACCAGGCAAAATATATACTGTATTATTTTGACAACTGTATATAGCAACAGTGCTCTCGGTCAATCCAAAATGTTAATAAACCTCAAACCTCAATATTTAAGAAAGTAAAAGTGAGGTTTTGGTTTTCTTAGGTGTGCACAATTATTGGGCAACTATTAGTGTGCAGAATTATTATGCAACTAAATGAAAAATGAAAATTTACCCATCTCACTCATTTATTCGCATCTGTTAAATTGACAATTATAAACAACTCAAAATGTACAAACATTTCTGACATTTCAAACAAACAAAAAAACAACAGTAACCAATATAGCCACCCTTCTTTTCAATAAGAGTCATAAGCCTTCCATTCATGGAGTCTGTCAATTTTTTGATCTGTTGATGATCAACTTTTTGTGCAGCAGCAACCACAGTCTCCCAGACATTGTTCAGAGAAGTGTACTGTTTTTCTTCACCATAAATATCCCATTTAAGAAAGGCCCACAAGTTCTCAATAGGGTTTAGATCAAGGTGAGGAAGGGGGGCATGTCATTATCCTTTCTTCTTTAAGGCCTTTACTGGCTATCCACACAATGGAGTACTTTGATGCATGCGATGGAGCATTGACCTGCAAAAAAATCATGGACTTCTTGAAAGATGCCGACTTTTTCCTGTACTGCTACTTGAAGAAAGTGTCTTCTAAAAGCTGGCAGTAGGGTTTGGAAGTTGATTTTGAGTCCATCTTCAACCCCAAAAGGTCCAACTAGCTCATCTTTAATAATATCAGCCCATACCAGTATCCCACCTCCACCTTGCTGATGTCTGAGTCGAAGTGGAGCTCTGTGCCTGTTGCTGATCCAGGCATGGGCCCATTCATCTGCTCCGCTTTCATTTCATCAGTCCATAAAACCTTTGAAAAATCTGTCTTCAGGATATTTCTTGGCCCAGTCTTGCCATTTCAATTTATGTGTCTTGTTGAGTGGTGGTCAGGTTTCAGCCTTCCTTATCTTGGCCATGTCTCTGAGCACTGAACAGCTTCTGGTTACTCCAGATAGTTTGAAGTTCTGAATTATGACAGCACTGGAGGATAATGGGTTCCTGGTAGCTTCACGTTTGATTCTTCTCAAATCTTTGGCAGTTAATGTGTGTCTTTTTTAAACAACATGTTTCTTGCGACCCTGTTGACTATTTGCAACAAAACATTTGATGGTTCTGTGATCATGCTCCAATATCTTAGCAATTTCATGAGTGCTGGAATATCTTAGAAATTTCCAGAGTGCCCCCCAGGCCCCATTTTTGGCACGGCACCCTCCTGCAGCCCTCTGCCAGCAAAAACGGAGCTCGGGAGGGATGAGCACGGTCCCCAGAGCTCCATCTTTGCTGGCAGAGAGCTGCAGGAGGACGTTGTGGCCAAAAATGGAGCCTGGGAGGGCTGAGAATGGCCTTCCCAAGCTCCATTTTCACTGGCAGAGACACTGCAGGCTGGTCCTTCGCTGTTTCCAGAGTGGCCCTCTGAGCCAGATCTCAGCACCCCACAGGGCAGATCCAGCCTGCGGGCCTTGAGTTTGACACCGCTGCACTAAACATTCACGTTTATACAGCTTGGAGATGGAACATATCCATTAAACTGATGATATAGTAAAAATACTCACTTGCCTAATAATTGTGCACACAGTATATTTACAAAAATAAATGTGAAACTGGTAAAGTACTGATGTTTTCACCTTCTACTCAGATCTAGCTAAAGAGAGATTTCGCTGATGACTTATTTTACACTACTAGGAACATTCTTTCTTTACTGAGATATAGATATAAGGTAAGTCTATGGTTTTCAACATTGAGGAACAACTTTTACCCATATTTAGAATACACACAAACACACACCCTTTTAAATCATTTTACCTTAGTTCTGATAGTTCTGGAAATACATCTGGAACATCAGGCATTTTGTACCCAAATCCATTTTGGTTTCCCTAAAAAGATTAAATAATACATATGTCTTTAAATAACAATCCAGCTTGTATGATATCTATATGACAGAATACTAAGCTAAACAATAGCAGTTTTTCCTGTACTCAAGTTGTACAAAATCTCTAAAGATTTTGTAGCTCAGAATATCATCTTCTTAAATGTATGTTCAAGTATTACTAGCAAATTCAATTTCTCTAAATGTTAATATTTGATATTTGAGTGGTATCTTTTGGGAAATGAACAGCTTGTTTTGTAAGGTACACTACCAATACATACCTGTGATAATGTTTCTGTTGTTGGAACAGGTAACGGCAAGTCAGTTATCATGCCAAAGGAAGGAGCTGCAACTCTATCTGTACTATAACCTGAAGAAAGTGATTCCGCAAGGGGCACAGATACTACAGACCTATTTGTTTCTTGCGGCAGATATGCAGAAAGAAATGGAAAATTCTGAGCATATGTAGGAATTCCAGTTGGCTTGCTGTAAAGGCTGTAAAGGGAGAAAACAATATATTATCAGCAAATTATTTTATAGCATTTTCAGGTTTTTCTTCTCAAAATGAAATTGTATCAAACAATAAATATGTTTCTGGTTAAACACACTTGACAATAGTTGTAATTAATTCTAACTGAACACATGACAAGCCATCCTGTTAATCTTATCAATGCCAGAGTGATCACATAGCATGATTCACCATCTCCTGAGGCATCTAGACATGACTGTTCTTTCAATCCAAGTATTTAAAATTGAGGGGCTAACTAAAACTTCAGCAATGTTTTATGTCAGAACTAATGAGTCTTTTCAGTGCTAATATAATCCAAAGTATAAGACATGCACTTAATATCTAGATGCTGAAATTTAGAAAAACTTTGGTTTTTAGTGAAAACAAACCTGTAAGTGATGGAATTATGCAACTGATGCTACTACACATAGGCCAATGGATCCTTGTATGTTGCTGATACTTACTATAAACTCTCCCTTTTTGTGTCACATATTGCCCCTATTCTGTATCTCCTTTGATCAATTACAAATAAGAATTTGTACTCATAAATTGAGATGGATCAGGGAAAGAAAGTAAGTTTAGAGCTAAGGGCCTTCAATACTGTATATAAAATACTCGATTTTTATCTACGTATATTAGCCCTATGCCCAGCAGAGAATGCCTCAACCCAAAACAATAGTTTAAAATTTTATTCAAATCTGACTTTTTAATACAACAACTGAATGCATAAGATGAAGGAAGGAAACCAAATTGCTCTATATGGTTGACAGTCACATCCTGATTTAATTATGTTTGATCTGAGTTTGCCCCATAAGTATACACAGTGATACTAGAAACTACGGTATTATCCATATTTTAATGTCCTTACTTACTATGGGAATGTTGTTGCGCTGGGTGCCAAAACTGGAGGATTTTTCCAAAATTCATCAAGTATACTTTGAACAATTTTGCCAAGATCAGAGTGCATTGTAAACTGTTAAAATTATTTTAAAAATTAGCATGGTTAAAAATTACGTGCCATAAAGCAAAGTCCATTTATTATCGATTTAAATGAAAAAGACAGCTTGGTGTAGTGGGTAAGGTACTGGGCTAGAAATCAAAGAGACTTTGATTTCTATGCTCTCTTAGACATAAAAACAAGTTGGGTGTCTTTGAATCATTTATTCTCTCTCAGCCCACTCTATCTCACAGGATTGTTGTTGTGGACAGATACGAGTATTACTTATGTTTACTGCCTTGAGATAGATATACACACAGATGAAAAGGCATGATACAAATCTAATAACAATCATGTGGCCTCTCTCAGATGATGGATGCAAGTGACAGTGGTATATACAATGAGGCCCAGTTTTGTTCCGTGTGCAGAAACAGAGCCAACAAATAACCTGAAATTAGAAGAATTTAAAACACATCAGGAACTCTGTAAAATAGTTTTTAATTTTTTAAAAATTAGTTTGGAAAAACCACTCTAAAAATGTGGATTTTTGTTCAAGAAAGTCCATGGGAAAACTATCTACCAGAACCAACAGGGCAGCAGGTATAAACATTAACAATTCTACAATAAAATATAACTGTTGCCAGTTGCACATCTTGAAAGAGACATGCATTTTACCATTGATTATTTCAGAAAATGATTCATTTATACATACACTATTAATTAATGGAGAGGTCACATAAGCTCCTTGTTTGTCCATTATATGGTGCCGTATTGGGGGAAAAACACTGATGACTGGCTTTTCCTGAGGAAACTGAGGAGGAAGCAAGCTGCAAACACCAAGATATTTGATTATTTCATAACTTCCATATATGATTTAGCTCTCTATTGCATCATCTTTTGAAATATAAAATTTACCTTTCTAGAGAATGTGAACAACTGGGAGTGAAAGTACAGTTCTTCCTAACAATTTCTGTATAATCACAATCTAGCCAAAAACAGTTCATCGATTTGAATTCTAGCACTTACAATACAAACAACAAACAGCTGATGTACTCTCACTCTGTCTACAACTAAAATAAGTGCCCTACTCAATCTCTGTTTAGGTAATTTTCTGAACCAGATGTTTGAAGATAATGAACAAAGTCCTTTTTATTGAAATCTCCTAGAAGAACTGTGATTTTATGTCAAAGTAATTTTAGGTGCACTTCAAGAAAATAAGTTAAAATCAAAATAAGTCAATTTATTTTGATGAAGCAAAACTTCATAAAACTGAATGATTATCATTTAGGTATGTAAGAAAAAATGCTGATAAATACAGCTGTTGACAATTTTGCCAAATATATGTAGGCAACGTACTCCTTGAGTCACACAGAAAAAACATTCTCTCCTTAAAATTTATTCAGATTGAAACAGAGGAAAACGAGAGAAAACTCACTCTAGCCCTAATGTGGTGTGATAAAAAATTAACAGAAGACTTTCTAGTCCACATTGATTCACTAAGCATTTTAGTTTTCAACATGACATACAGTCAAATCAAAAGATACTCACATATTTATATTAATTGTCAGGTTATTTACAGTGAAGGGCAACCGATATTCCACATCTTTTTGTATTTCAGCTATACTAAAAAGAGAAGCATATTTATTAATGTTTCCTGTAATGGTGAAATCAGATACAAATGACCCAATTAAACATCTTAAAAAGCCCTAGTTTCAAAAGTAAGATCAAACTATAATTTCTTGTTAGAAACTCTAAATTATAACTAAACTAGAACTGGTTCCATTAATAGCTTGATTCCCTCCTTTCTATTTTAATCAGCTTAATTTTGAATAAAAGCTCTGAGAACCCCAGAAAATCTAAGAACCTGCCTTTGAAGGCAGATTGGTCTCTAGTTGAAACAGAAACTTGTTCATAAGAAAGCTGATAGGAGCATGTGTGGGCAGCAACTTGTTTTGCTGAAGGAAGCTGAGGGTTATTGGTGAACCAGCATTTTACTCACTTCCTGTTTTCTAATAGAGGGATGGCCAAATTCCCTTTAACTGTACCTGGTAATAGTGAAACTATTTTCACTTTGAAAGAGTGGTAGGCATTGGGTATGTCAGTTGCTCTTTTCAACTAGGATTTTGTGACTGCTCCTGTTTGCAGTTTTTGTCTTCTCTGGCTTCTAACTTCTGCCTACCAACCCTTTGAAGTTGCAATTTCAAGGCATACCTTAAATTGGAGGTCTTCAAACTTGGCAGCTTTAAGCCTTGTGGACTTCAACTCCCAATGTAGCTGGCTGGAGAATTCTGGGAGTTGAAGTCCACAAGTCTTAAAGCTGCCAAGTATACCACTACTACTACTACTACTACTACTACTACTATTAATTGAAAAAATATTGGCGGCCCAGGTCTGTGCATTACACATGCCTTTAAAGAAGTTAAGTGGCCCCTCATTTGCCCTGGTTTGATGACTTGACTTTTCATCTGAGGAGCGAGTCATGCCGCTCTACTGAAGAAAAAAAAGCCATGTTTGCCAACAGCAATGGAGACATTCACCCAGGGGGCTCCTCATACAATTCCCCCCACCCACCCCCAAATCTCAGGATTGACTTCCAACTGTTTTATGAAAAAGAGCCGGCCGGCGATTCCCTCCTCCCTTAAGGAGGTGTCACTCACGCGGCATGGGCGCTGCGCAGGGACTCGATCTGCCGCTGCCGCTGCTGCTGGAGGCTGGTGAGAGTCGAAGGCAACGCTATTCCGCCGGTGGAAGAGGAGGAAGAGGTGGTGGCGGCGGCCCCGCCACCGCTACCCCCTTTGGAGTAGTGGAAGAGCCAGCTCATCCTCTTCTAGCCCCCTCCTTGCTAACCGAGAGAGAAAAAACCCCAGACAAAAACAGCCTTCCCTTGGCTTCTCCGTCAGCGCCGTCGCCGCCGCCACCACCTCGCCTCCCTCCGCGGGTCTCTCCTATTCCAGCAGAACGTGAAGCCCCGAGACAACGAACACAAGCGACACAGCCGTTCCGCCCGCCGGACCCGGGCGATCAAACACGCCTGCGCTCGATCCGCTGGGCGGGTCATCACCGCCCGTTGCCTTTTCCATTGGTGGGAAGGGGTTGGGAGGGGCCAGCTGGGGAGCCCCATTGGCCAAGCTCTGCCGGGTCTCCGCGGCCGGGAAAGGAGCATGAAATGGGGGGGAAGCGAGCGAGAGAAATCGAGGGTTGAAAGGTTAAGAGCGCGGCGCGCGCTGATGATGTAATGGCTTTGTGCGCTGGGAGGCTGAGGGGAAGCCGCGCGAGTGGTTTTCCGCGCTTTCTGGCTCTCCCTCGTCGCGTCGGGGCTGCCACCGCCGCCGGGTCCCCGCTCGACCCTTTCTCCACCCTTCGCGTGAGTGACCGCTTCTTCTTTCATTAGGAAATCCCGTGAGGAGCGGCGGCGACAGCGTTTCTCGTTGTGTGTGTGTCTATGGAGGGGTGGAGACGCAGGTGGTCGGGAGACTAAAGTGGAAGCGCGCGCGGTCAGACGGCGAACTTTTCTTTCCGTAACGTGTTGGGTGTGTATGTGTGGAGAGGAGTCAGAAGGGAACTGAGGCTGGCGCTTGGAAGTCTCCTATCTCACCTTTGCTTTACCTTCATTCTTTGCGATCCAAGCCTTCCTGCCTTCCTGAGACAGTAAAGCTAGAGGTGTCTTTTGCCTCATCTTGAACAGATCTGCCTATGGCAGGAGTCTTCAATCCTGGCAACTTTACGATTTGTGGACTTCAACTCCCAGAATTCCTCAGCCAGCAAAGCAAAGCTGGCGGAGGAATTCTGGGAGTTAAGTCCACAACAGGAGTGGGTTCTACTTACCTTTACTACCGGTTTCTTCATGCACGCGCTTTGCGCGTGATTGGCGCGCACGTGTGAGCAAAGCGAGCACGCGTGCCGATTGCGCACTCCGTGCATGTGCATTTACTACTGTACTTGGAAAAAACCTCGAAACAAGCGCTCTGTGTATGCGCAGAGCAGAAAAACGTAAGTACGGGCGCGCGGGTGGGCCCAGCTCCCACCCGTGGAGAATCAGTTCGGTGATGTCACACCGTCACCGCTACCGGATCGCGCAAACCGGGCTGAACCGGAAGCAACCCACCACTGGCCCACAAGTCTTAAAGTTGCCAAGGTTGGAGACCCCTGTCTTAGAGTGTGTGGGAGAGGGCAGCAGCTATAATATATTTCAATTAACAACAATAACCACCAACCTCTCATTTATTGTGACAGGGAGGGAATCTGCCGGTGCTGGTTTTCTTTCACAACAGCATAAATGCTGATGGCCAAGGCAACAAGGCAGCCCTTGATGGATCCTACTTAGCTGGAGTTGGAAATCTGATTGTCGTAACTGTAAATTACCGTGTTGGAGTTTTTGGCTTTTTAAGCACTGGTAAGTTGTATCTCAGTTTGAAAATAGGAGGGTTTTTTTTTTGTTTGTTTGTTTTTTAATGATGAAACCAGAATTATTCCAGCAGGGTCTTCTGGAAATGGAATTAGGAAAGAAATATGGAATTTAATACTGTATTGGAAACGGCAATGAGATTATTGTTCGCGTAAAATTGGAAAAAGCAATGACATAGCTCCAGTGGAAGATTGGATTAAAATGTTAATTGAGTTTGCAGAAATGGGGAAACTGACCGGCTTGGTCAGATAAAAAAACTGACAAAAGAACTTTTTGACCGATCGGAAACCTTATGTGGATTTGAAAAAAAAGAAAAAAAAAGAAGCAAGTATCAGATGGATGATTTGGGGATATGTTCTCTCTCCCTCATTTTATCTTTGTGGGAACTAAGACAGTAACAGAGTTGGAAGGGACCTTGGAGGTCATCTAGTCCAACCCCCTGCTCACGCAGGAGACCTGTACTAGAGATTTGAACCGCCGAACTGCCGACCACTGATCGACAAGCTCAGTATCTTAGCCACTGAGCCACCTAGTCAGGAAGGCCTAATCTGACAGGCTTTTTCAAGTTACTTTCTTGGACTGGGCCCAAGACCCTTTTATCTAACTACAAGTAATCATTGAGCCCACAATTGAGCCCAAAATTTCTGTTGCTAAGTGAGACAGTTGTTAAATGAGTTTTGCCTTATTTTATGACCTTTGTTGCCACAGTTGTTAAGTGAACCACTGCAGTTGTTATTAGTAAACACTGTTGTTAAGTGACTCTGATTTTCCCAATTGACTTCGCTTGTCAGAAGTTCGCAAAAGGTGATCACATGACCCTGATTACCACCAACAGTCATAAATATGAAACAATTGCTAAGAATCTAAATTTTGGTCACATGACCACAGGGATGCTGTGACGGTCATATGTATGAACAATAAGTCACATTTTTTCAGTGCCATTGTAACGTCAAACAATCACTAAACAAATGGTTGTAAATCTAGGACTGCCTTTGGTCCATAGATAGTGAGAATTTAGAGCAGGGGTCCTCAAACTACAGCCCACAGTCCGTATATGGTCTGCCGAAGCCATTAATCTGACCCATGCAAGACCACGACATTGCCCCACCCACATGGACCCACCCACCCTTTGGCCCCACCCTTGGCCAAGCACAGGACTTACCTTTGCAAGCCCCAGGGACTGGAACTGGAAGGTAAGGTCAACATTTTTGGCCTGCAGAGATGTTCTGTACGTGGGGGGAAGTGAAAAACGGGGCACACAGATGCCCCAGGAGGCACAAATGCAGCTCATTTTGGCCCGGTTTTGGCCTGCAGAGAGGTTCTGGAGGTGGGGAGGTAAAAAACAGGGCATGGGTACACCCCGGGAGGCCTCCTTGTGCCCCATTTTTGCCTCCCCTGCAGGGATGAAATCCAGCAGGTTCTGATAGGTTCTGGAGAACTGGGAGCGGAAATTTTGAGTAGTTCAGAGAACCGGCAAATATCACCTCTGGTTGGCCCCAGAGTGGGATGGGAATGGAGATTTTGCAATATCCTTCCCCCAGGAGTGGGGAGGGAATGGGGATTTTGCA
>JANHFM010009098.1:282345-296614 GCA_032468115.1 Grayia smithii
GGAGAACCACCGCAAAACAGTGCCTCCCACTCCCAACCCCCCGAGCCGCCGCAGCATGATACCATGGTCGATGGTATGGTGTAGACTCTGAGATGTAACTGTTGGATTTTTTTTTCCAATTTCCTTAAACATTGCATGGTCCTTGGAGTAAATTTGCTGAGTCATCGACTCCTGAAAGATTGGCAACTGTCTTGAATGTTTTCCTCTTGTGAAAATCTTCCTTACTGTAGAATGATGGATTTTTAATTTTTTGGAAATGGCCTTATAACCCTTCCCAGATTGATAGGGAGCAACAATTGCTTCTCTGAGATCACCGCTGATGTCTTTCTTCTTTGGCACTGTGTTAATACACACCTCAATGCTGGAGACTAGCAAACTTCTAAACTTCAGCTTTTATAAAGGTAATCACACTTACTGATAATCAGTTGATCAAGGGCACTTGATTAGCAGCACCTGGCTACTACTTGGCCTCTTCATATGTATGAAAGCAGTAAGGGCGTACTTAGTTTTTCCCACGTGATTTCTCCATTTTGGCTTTTGTTTGGTAAAATAAATGATGACATGGTATAATCAGCTACGGACCAGGTGATTTTTACTATGTCCTGATATGTAAAACCATAGAACTCTAAGAGGGTGTATTTTCTTTCCACATGCTTGTAAATCATTTTGGTGTGTGAACAGATTAGCTCCTGAGAAAAGACTATGAGAAAATGAAACATCAGCTATGTGCAGAGGTGGGTTTCAGCAGGTTCTGACCAGTTCTGGAGAACCGGTAACAGAAATTTTGAATAGTTTGGAGAACCGGTAAATACCACCTCTGACTGCTCCCCCCCCACCCTTATCTATTCTCTGCCTCCCGAGTCCCAGCTGATCTGGAGGAAATGGGGATTTTGCAGTAACCTTCTTCTGGAGTGGGAAGGGAATGAAGATTTTACAGTATCCTTCCCCTGCCATGCCCACTAAACCACGCCCACCAACCATGCCATGCCCACCAAGCTACACCCACAGAACTGGTAATAAAAAAAATTGAAACCCACCATTGGCTATGTGTATATATTACACGCTAAAAATGTTTTAAGTTTGATTTGTTGAAAAAAAAAACCAGAGGTCTTATTTACCCATTTCGAGGTTATAACAGATGTGAAAAAGATGCAAGTTAGGTTTGCTGCTTTTGTTAAGATAGAAAGATACAGAACAGACTTGGATAAAAGGCAGTGATCATTAATTACTTTAGACATGCCTTAGCATTTGTTATGAGTTACATGAAGGCCATTATGTACTGCCCCAGATGTTGTACTAGTGAGCTTTCATACTGAATGTATGACTTTTCTGTATGTTTCTAGCTGGTAGATAATCACTATTAATGTGCCTGAAGTATAAGATGATTATTGTTATACCAAATAACAACACACACAATAATATTTTACTTTGGGCCTGGGTGGCTGAGACACCGCTTATTTCCAGCTATTTCTGCCTGGCCATTACGTTCAAGCAAAGCTCCATTAAATATTGCCATCTTGTGGAGCATAGGAAGTATGACTTCCTGTTGTCCCTTCCCCAGGGGTGAAATTTACTTACCTTCCCAACTGTTTTGGAACTGCTTGTGCGTCACATGCACGCATGGACCCTCTGCACATGCTCAAACCCTTCTGTGCATGCACAGAGGGTAAAAAACTCATCACTTCCTGGTTCAAACCAGGAAGTAACGATGACCAGGTGGGTGGGCGGAGCTTTGCGCCACCATTACCACCGAACCACCAGCTGCCATTACTACCAGTTCGGCTGAACCGGTGCAAACCGGGAGCATTTCATTCTGCCCTCCCCCACTGTTTCCAGAACAGTATCCCCACAGAAATAAGGTTGGTTCTCTCTTTCTTGGAGTTCCAGAAAGTTGTGAAAATCTGCTTTGGTCCCAGTCATGGGATTGATATTTATTATTTGTTCAATTTTATTTTGTTATTTCTGCTATTAGATTATTATGTGTCTTTGATTCAATGTTTTTATCTGTTTTTATGTTTTCCTTAGCTTTGTACAACACTCTGTCTCTGTCTGTCTGTCTGTCTGTCTGTCTGTCTGTCTGTCTGTCTATCTATCTATCTATCTATCTATCTATCTATCTATCTCATCATCACCATCATCATCATATAAAGACATACTTTTTATTTGCATTGTGTCCTGCAGGAGTAGAAGCTTGTTCAAGATCTTGGTTAACAAGGCAGGTAGGAAAAGAGCATCCATCTCCTAGGCTGAAAATTAATTTAAAAACATATACATAAGCAAATTGCACTCAAAAGCTTTTTCAATGTTGAACTTAAGTTTTGGTTTTAAAAACTATTTAGCTCGCATAGTTTAATGGGGAAACAATGCTCTCTTAAATCCAGAACTCACCTGGTAAAAATTGGCAACAGCCAGTACTTTTTCTCATCTCCAAAGACTTCCCTTAGGTTTTTGCTGAAGCCCAAATTAAACCCATTTTTATCTGTTCCATGTCGAAAAACAGGTGCTCGGAAGGCCTCTATAAGAAATTGTTACATTGTTTAACGTTTTCAAAATAGCATCCTCAAGGGACAGTGTGGTTTGTTTACAAAATAAAATTCTAATTCCTTACCTAAAGTTGATTTATTCTTACTGACCAACCAGCAATGATAACCAAAGAGAGAGGATAAGCTAATTGAAAACATAGCTGCTGCAAAGAACAAAAACATAATATGGAACTTGGCTTGAGTGTCAGGAAGGCCATTCTATAAAGAAAGAGAAAAAATTCTTTCAATCTTCTTTTACACACATAAATACATCTATTTAAAAATCAAGTTAGATCAATAATGACTACATACAATCTTCTCTTATTTATGCCAGTGTTTTTTCTAACTTGCCAACATTAAGATGTATGGATTTCAACTTCCAGAATTCCCGACAGTATGAAGTCTACACATCTTATAAGTTGACAACTTTGAAAAACATTGATTTATATTATAATTATAACTTGGTAAAATGAGCCAGATTGTTGGGGACAATATGCTGACTCTGTAAACCGCTTAGAGAGGGCTGTAAAAGCATTGTGGAGCGGTATGTAAGTATAAGCGTTATTGCTATATTTGACCTAATTGAAGTGCTATAAATACAGGTAGTCCTGACTTAAAACTATTTGTTTAGTGACCTTTAGAAATTACAATGGAACTGAAAAAAGTGACTTATGACCAGTTTTCAAACTATGCTCACCTGATCAAAATTTGGGCTTTTGACAATTGGGAGTCATGTGTTCACCATTTGTAATCTTCCCAGCCAGCTTCAAACAAGCAAAGTTAATGGGGGAAGCCAGACTAATTTAACAACCACACAATTCACTTAACAACTGCAATGATTAACACTGCTGCAAAAATGATCAAAAAATGGGGCAAAATTCATTTAATAACTGTGTTGCTTAGCAATGGAAATGTTGGGCTCAACTGTGGTCATAAGTCAATGACTACTTGTATTATTATATGAAAAAATGTAGAGGACTATTTGAATGTGCCTTAAGATAGTGCACAAACCCAGACATGATATTTTGTAAACCATGGTTTGTTCAAATCCAACTACAGGTATTTGTGATTTATTTAAATCAGTTAATTAATTGTTAATCAAATTATAACTAAACATGATGAATGAACTAAGTTTATAAGTTGATAAATTTAAGTGTACTCTGTAATTGAACTTCAACCAGTTTTTTAAGTAGTTTCAAGTAAGTTACTAGTTTCAAGTACGTTTTTTAAGTACTAAAAATACTGAAGGCCCTTGGCCAATAAAGAATTGTCTGTCTGTCTTTCTTTCTTTCTTTCTTTCTTTCTTTCTTTCTTTCTTTCTTTCTTTCTTTCTTTCCCTTCCTTCCTCCTTCCTTCCTTCCTTCCTTCCTTCCTTCTTTTATTTAAAGATCCAAAATACTAGTTAACACCTATAACATTTATGGTAAATACTGTACATGGAATATGTAGGGGAAAAAATTCACATATTCCTGATTATCATTATATCTTGTCAGGAAGACACAATTTTAAAGACTAGCTTTAAGCAGAACATAGTTTGAAAAACTATAGAGCTATTTAGAGTTTAAGCAAAGTCTAAACAATTCAGGATATTCCAGTTATTGACTAATACCAATATATAATTAAATCCCAATGCCCGTCATATTTCCTTGTACCAAACAACGATGGGTTTCTGGGAAGTATAATCAGAAGGTGCAAGTTTCATTCTCACAGGAGTCATGAGTCCTGACATTAGCCCATTTCAGTAATTTTTGCCCTACATCTTCCAATGTCACCTAATTGAAGCAGTGGTGGGTTATTCCTGGTTCGGCCTGGTTTACGCAATCCAGTAGCGGTGACGGTGTGACGTCACCGAACTGGTTCTCCCTGGGCGGCAGCTAGGCCCAACTGCGTGCCGGTACTTACTTTTTTCTCTGTTTTTCCTGTTTTTCTGCTCTGCACATGCGCAGAGCACTTGTTTTTAGTCTTTTTTCATGTAGAGTAGTTTCTGTGCATGCGCGCAGCACACGGGGCGAACGAGCAATGCGCGTGCATGAAGAGAACCGGTAGTAAAGGTAAGTAGAACCCACCCCTGAATTGAAGCTTATAAACACAAAAGTTTCAATCGTGTATACATTATCAGAACCAGAAAATGAATTGAAACTTACTGTCCAGAATCTAATAAAATGCTGTAATTCAGTCGCAAAGATGAAAAGGCAGTATAATAGAGAGTAAGCCAAGAACAGAAGGAAAAACTTGTAATTTGAGAATCCAACACAGTTGTTCACCCTAGGAAAAGAGGATACAAATTGCTGAAACTATATGTATGAATGGGGACACACACAATATATCATTTATAATACTCCATTTGTTATTATGAGTAAACACACTTCTGTTTTTCATATTACAATAATTCCTTAAATAAAGGAGTTACATCAATGGACAGTATATAATATTACAAACATAAACATGTAATAGTCACAAAAATTAAAAACAGAGAGATGAACTGGGCTTATTAAGATACTTCTTTCAATATTTTCCATAAAAACTACACAGCTTTTGAACTGGTATATTACTCCTTCCTTGGAGTTTCTTAAAGAAACTGGTTTCAACAGTATTGCTTCTCATTATAGTTCTTCTTCCGTTCTGATCAGTGCTATTGTTAAAGTAACAACAGTAAAATCTTTTTTTGTGTGTGTGCTAATAAAGACAGCCAATTTCCCGATGTTCTTGATATTCATAATGACAAAAAATTACTTACCAGGGGCAGTGATGATCCATTTTCAAAATACATCTTAAAAAGACAAACAATGTAGATTATTTTATAGAATTCACAGAAAAGTTAATCATACTGCAACAAAATGTTTATGCCAAAGACAATCTTAACATATGGAACAAGTTAGTCCATAACTTCAGTCGGTATAACTGGACCAGCATCTAAATGAATAATTTAATTTGTGCTTGACTTAGATATCATTCATGTGATAACTTCCTTATTTTGTCGTACCATCAAATCAGATGGCTGTCTAGTCTCTGGCTGGCATAAAATGAGGTGACTGAATATCGGAAGCTTGATTTGGGCTCAGGTTTTCGGTTTGATGTCTTTGGCTTAATAGTTTTAATATGCTTCTATGTTATTTTTATTTTTGATTAGGAGCTACCCGGAGTTTGCTTTAAGATGGGCAGCTATGTAAGTGCTTCAATCAATCAATCAATCAATCAATCAATCAATCAATCAAACATTTCTCAAATCATTTTCAACAGGCAAGATGGAAATAAATTCTCAGCTTTGCAAATATTGTAATATTTGTTTCTTACTTATCACAGACAGAACAGTGATGGCAACGATCTGGTTTTATAAGTTGGCATCTATCACAATATCTGATTGCTGTAAAGACACAAAAAGATTCATGTTTACCCTACTTGCTGCCTTGTGTATATCTTCCTGCATATCCCAGACAACTGTAAAAAGTATGTAACAGTCATTTTGCTAACAATCTCGTATTTCTTTTTGGACACAAAAAATAAATGATGTTATACATTATAATTCTACCCTGTTAATTTGTACTCGGACCACTGAGTACAATAAGACATACAGTATTCATAGATGTTTGTGCATAGAATTACTTTTTAGCTAAAACATATTTTAACCATATTCTTGAATAATACAAAAATATCTGCTGATTTTAGTAACCTCAGTACCAAGAGGGTTCTCATAACTCTTAGCAAACATTGGCAAATTATCAGCTGTTTGGCAAGCAACTGAAGAGACTATCAGGTCGTTTCACCACAACTAATCAAAGTTACCATCAATTATTCGATAAAACTGTGATCAAAAGCTGCTGCTGCATGAATTTGAAATTATGCAGAATTCTCCTAAAAAACAGTCAACTAATCATCCTATTCAAATAGTTATACAATTGATCCAGAAAGGACTATAATCACAAAGTCTGTTAAGAAAGCCAAAAGATTGTTTTATTTATACCCTAAAAGTTTTTAAGCAGGGCAGTCTTAATATAAAACATATGGGATAATGCTGGATTGAATTCAAGTTATAATTTTAAAAAAATGATATACTATATTAATATTTTCTGGAAAAATGTGAAATAACTTTAATTTATTAATTTTTGTTTATAATTAAATGCAATTGAAATTAAAGATACAGTAACTTTTGTGCAACCTTTGGTTTAATAATTATTCTTTTTAAAATACACTGGCCTAATTTATAGAGATGAGCAAAACAAACCAACATTATATCCTAAATTTTGAATGGTTTTTTTTTCCTGATAGACCATTTCATCTCACTTTGTTTCACTTAGTTTTGGCATATATGACTGGCTCTGAGTTTTTTTTTCAAAAAGATTCAAGTAAATAAATTTGGACCATCTATTGGGCAATAAAACAGCGGGTACAAATTCTATCTCTCTGCCATCAGCTGGACATAGGCTAGAGAAGGAACTGGGGTGGTTTCATGGATTGTTAAACAAAAATGTATAGACAGAGAATTGTTTTGAATGGCTGCTTAATAGAGAACCAAAGCTGGAGATCACAAAGCACTCTAGATGAGCATCTTGAGAGCAGTCTTACAAAATTAGTTGCCATAGTACAACTGACAATCTACTAAACACTTATTAATAAGAAGAATGTTAGATGTTCATTGTCCTTCCCTCTAGCCAAACAATATGTTCCATTGCTTGGTCTTTTTCTTACAAGTGAATTCTTTTTAAGCAAATCACTGGGCAGAAATCAACCACTTTTTTATTTAATGTATTTCATAATCAAATGTTTAGTTTTATATGGATATTCTTAATGTATGTCTGCTAAATAATTAGGGGAACATCATTATTGACAAATATTTACCTCCAGACATTGTTCTTGTACTGATAGGGAGGTCCTTGGCTGCCCTCTTCAACACTTCTTGATGGGTTTCATTTCTAGGTTCTCTTTCCAGCAATTCCTTGTCTGAATAGCTCAGATGGAACTAAGAAGTAATACAGTTCCTGAATCATTATTTATTAACCATTTAGTATGATCATCTTTAGACATTTACCTAAATATTGGAAAGTTTGAAACTAAAGAGACAATTCTTTGCAAGCAGATGTGGCTGTTACTTTCTCAATTCAGAAAGACTATCTATACAGGTAGTCCTTGGTAATGGAGATTGCCCATTTCTGTCGGAAGTCGTGGACTATGTTACTGGAAGCACATTAACAACTTCCCTGTCCCTGCTTTCTCCAATGCATTCATTAAACGAATGCACGGGTTGTTAGGTAGAGAATGGGGTGATTCAGGAGTGTGAGAAACTGAGGGAAGTGTAATGCAGACACAGGCACTCCTAGAAGGCTTCTGAGGTATCCCATATTCTGCCTCCTGCCCCTTGGGTTCCCTAGAGCCCTATGGGTCACCTCCATAACCCACCCGCCACAACTGCACATGTATCTTTTGAAGATATCCAGAGCTCAGGTAAGTTAGAGGACAGAAGGCTGCTCCCTTGCTCAAGGGCACAATCAAGAAGAAATCCTCTTGCTTTTGCTTCCATTGTAACTCTTTCCACCCCAGCCAGTGTAAATTGTACCTATTTTGGTTCCTTGCAATCCTTTCCTCCCCAATCATTGGTAGTGATCTATGCTGGCTGGGGAGGAAAGGATTACCACAGAAGCAAATGTGATGGGATTTCTTCTTTGCTCTGCCAGCGTAAGAATAGTGTAAGGCTAGCACTGGTGGCGCTAAGAAGAAATCATACCAGTGGTGGGTTGCTCCTGGTTCGGGCTGGTTCGCACGATCCAGTAGCGGTGACGCTGTGATGTCACCGAACCGATTCTCCGCGACCGGGAGCTGGGCCTACCCACGTGCCCGTACTTACCGTTCTCGGGCCTCCACGTGCTCCATGCATGCACAGAATGCTTTTTTCAGGGTTCCCCCCAAAAAAGCTACTGCGCATGCACAGAGTGCCTGTTTGGTGCATGCATGCGCGAAGTGCACACGCGCCAAACGCACACTCCGATGCACGTACAAAGCGCGTGCATCATCAGAATCGGTAGTAAAGGTAAGTAGAACCCACCCCTGAATCATACCAATTTACAGTGGGGAGAAAAGGATTGCAAGGGACCAAACTAGGCATGCTTTCTTCTTAGTGTCACCAGTGCTAGCTTTACACTAGTCATATGCTGGCAGAGCAAAGAAGAACCCCGTCGCTTTTCTTCCTTTGCAATCCTTTTCTTGACAGCCAGCATAAATCACTACCAATTTAAGTTGGTTGGAGAGGAAAGGATTGCAAGGGACAAAATGGGCACAATTTCTTCTTAGCTTTGCGGCATAAGACTAGTGTAAAGCTAGCATTGGTGGCTCTAATAAGAAATGGTAGTGATTTATACTAACTGGAGAGGATTGCAATGGAAGCAAAAGTGACAGAATTTCTTGACTGTGCCAGGTGATGGAGCAAGGGAGCAGCCTTCTCTATCCTGATTTCCTGAGCTCTGGATAAGTGAGCGAATGGGGAGGAGTGCATGGAATCTGGTATGTTGGCAAAACAGAACCAGTGCCTCTGAGGACCTGGCTGGGCAGGATGGGATGGTAATAGGTGTGTGGGTGTGCTGCAGCATCTATGTAGTTGATCATAAGGGCAAATGATCATGGGGCCACTGCAGGGTTCGTAACTTTGAAACAGGTTCATATTTACCTTTTGGGGTGTGTATTGTAACTTCAAACGTTCGCTAAATGGCCTGTTGTACCTCAAGGATTACCTTAATCACAGTTGCTTGAACATGAAATTATAACTTTATCCATAATTAAGCATCTGATTTATTAAAGCCTGGACTGGGCTTAGAGTTTTTTAAGGGAATCCTAACAGATTACCCCTCCCATATTGCTAAGTGAAATTGGTAGGAAGTAAGTACATTCATATTCTTAAAAACAAAAGAAAATAAATGAAAAGACAACTATTTAAAGTTTTCATTTTTCATTTTTTAAAATTTTGTAATATTGAAAATCAATATATCAATCTCTCTTCCCTATAAAAGTGATAGAATATTTCAGATATTAAAACTAAATCTGCCCTTAACCTCTTTAAGAAATAATTTGAAAGGCAATCTGAAAATGAGGTTAAAAGACAATCTTGATCAATGTGCAGAAGAGAAATCCTTGAATTAACCACAATATTATCAGCAATGTTTTATATCATTTAATGAAAGAAGTGACCCTTTGCAAGTAATTATAAAATGATTGCTATACATAGATTTAAACCAACATTTTAAAATAATGCATTATTGTATATTTGTTTAATTAAAAGTAATAGGTCTGCCTATAGAAACAAAAATTATTTCCCTTATTTCCTTTATTAAGATCAAGCAATAATATTACATGTTTCTATTTATACATGTATAAATTGTAATGTAATATATTTTTTAAATTTTATTTAACAATATGATATTTGAAATATGTTAAAATTATTCCCACCAGTTAGTTGAGCTGATGACAAGACTAAGAAAATTCAGTATTAAGAAACTGAATATACTTGGGGGGGTATTTTCCCTTTTATATGTCATATCCTTATTTCTATAATAGCAAATTAGAGAAAAAAGAATACCGTGTTTCCCTGAAAATAAGACCTTGTATATTTTAAATATTTTTTGAACCCTGAAATAAGCACTTGGCCTTATTGCCATGCACTCAAAAGCCCAATTGGGCTTATTATCAGGGGATGTCTTATTTGGGGGGAAACAGGGTAGAAAAAAACACAGCAGGAAACCACCAAATTATGCCCCCAGTGCTATGAACCAAAGGAAGTACTTTGAAGATAGGCAGGAGATATGTGCTATGTAAGAAATACATAATAAGTAAGAAGAAAAAGGAAGAAAATAAACTATCCAGATTACTTCAGAAGCTGCTAATAATCTAGCAAGATGTCCTAATTGAAGTCTCCACCGAGATATTTGGACAAAATGATTTTCATGGTTCCTCCCAACTCTATGATTCTCTGATACCAGTATAATATCATACTGGGGGACAACAGGATTAAGACTGAACAAAAACCATGAAAAGACAATTTCTAATTACTATGGTACATGAAATTCCCCATACAAAAGTCCAGAGTTAGGAGCTATGCTCCTGAGATCTTGAGAGTTAAGTTGTTTGGAAACATTCTCATCTTCCTATAGCCCAAAAAAGCTATTCTCCACGCATAGCAAGAGGCAGACATAAGCAGCTTACGGAGGCCCCGAAACACATCTCCCTCTGCATCAGCCAAAGTCTTTCCTTGTTCCAAGGTGATCAGTTTTGAAATTTCTTTCTATAGATAAGAAGAGAATCAACAAATGAGGGGAAATAACCGCAACCATTCAGCAAGTATCTGGAAAAACACATTGTTCTGCAATAGGCCAATTTACCCAGAAAACAAGAGATGACTTACAATGCTCATCTCTCCCACCTGCTACTTTTTAATAACCGTATTTTTTGGAGTATAAGATGCACCTTTTCCTCCCTAAAAGGGGGTGAAAAGTTGGTGCATCTTATACATCGAATGTAGTCTCGCCCACCTTCTGATCCCCCCTTTGCCCACCCCTTTGGCCTCAATTTACCTCCTTAGAGCAAGCAGAAACAGCCCCTTTAGCTTCAGCACAGTCTAATTAGCACGTTGATTATCCAGACCGTCAGCTGTTCCAGGCTGCAGCACTTGCCATTGCTTGCTGCGTGGGCCTCTGCTGCTTGCAGCAAGGAAATAAATTGCTGGGAGATTTTTTTTTTTCTTGTGCTAATCTAGCTCTGCTGAAAACAAAAATGAAAGTAAAGCAGGCTGTTTGCTGCAAGGAGGGAGGCAGAGGCGGATTTCTTTTTCAGCAAAAAAGCCTCCTCCAGGAAGAAGCTTCAGAAAAGAAGTCTCCAAACAGAGCTTCAGAAAAAAAGCCTCAGAGACTTTTTTTCTGAAGCTCTGTTTGGGAGGCTTTCAGAGGCAGAAAAAAAAAGTTTTTCCTGAAACAGAGTTTCAGAAGTTTCAGAGGCAGAAAAAAAAAAAGCAAGGCACAGAGCTCAGAACCATGGAACCTGCTGCTAAAATTCCCCTCTGGGAACAGCTGACTGGGGGTATTCCAGGAGGCAGATCCACCCCCAGTCAGCTTTTTCCTTATTTTCCTCCCCAAAAACTAAAGTGCGTCTTATACTCCAGTGCATCTTATACTCCGAAAAATATGGTATTGGGACTTTTTCCCCCTTTGCTAAACCAGGTGGGGGCAGGGCCAACACGTGACGCATCCAGCCCGTGGGCCACAAATTTGACACCCCGGACTTGGAAGAAAACTAACTACATTAGGCTATATTTTTAATGTAATCTGTTGAATAGGATACAGAACGGTTGCACCAGAACTTCATCTTACAAAACAGTTGTTGCTGAAACTAATTTTTGCCTTGTTTCACTGTGTGCAAAGCTCTCGGTAGTTTGGCTTCTATCAGGAGGTATAAAGACAGCTCTCTACTCAAGTTGGTTTTAAGATGAAAAACAATGGCCAAATCTTAAGATGAAATAAAAGCAGTTAAAATGAATGGAATCCAGATATTAACCAGAAGGAGCAAGATTACAAGGAGATTTCAAGTGCTTGTTTCTATCCTTCCTAGTAAGGAAAGAAAAAGCTCTATGTTGGAATAAATGGACTTTGAATAGCAGCACGCTGTATTTCTTCAGAATGCAACACAATCACACACTGAAATCCCTGGCTCTCAGGAGATGCCCACCTGAAACCTTTGGGCTGCATCTCCAATCAGCTGCAAATAACCTTTTCATAGGTAAGTAGGATGTTTTTACTCTCAAAAGAACAATGCTTCTGGCGGCCAGGGGTTTACAGATCGAATACAGGGCAAAAGTGGAATGAAATCCATCTCAAAAACTCATTTCTGTTCTGTGTGTCCAATTAACAACATCAGTTCCAGCCAGGAAGCCACCTGATCATGCTTTTTAACCAAGAGATATGCCAGAAAGAGAGTTAGGCATACTAAAAGCTTCAGACATAAAGGTCAGCCATAGGATAGAATGTTGGAAACATACTACAAGGAAGTTCAGAAAGTCTGTTCCAGTTCCTTGTTCTCTGTTAACAGATAGAGAAGCCAAGTCTTTTCTGTGTTATAGAGCCAAGGACGTGCAAGCAAGGAAGGAAGACGATGATTTCTACCAACATGAAAGAAATAGTGCAGTAGCCAATCCTGAGGGGAACTTTATCAAGTGAAGAACAGGTCTAGCTCTTAAGCTTCTCTTTACCTGTTTTCTAGCCCATAAAATGTCCTTTAAGACTTGAACACCATGTGTTTCTATATCCTTTATGATGACACTAGATGAGTGACTGGCTGGATTTCATGGATTAAGAGGTGGAACTAAAACTCACAATTTCTTGGCTTCTACCCTCATGCCTTAACCATAAATTAGTCTTTATAATTTGTTTGTATTTATTATTACTTATACTAAATTATATATTGAAATCATTCACAAGTAAGGGTTATAATTCCATTCTAATTAACCTTTTCATTTTCATATTGAAATCATAAATATTTTAAATTTTAACAAAGAACTGAAGAGACTAATCTGACAGATTGACAGATTAACAGAGTTGAAAGGGGCTTTATAGGTCATCTAGTCCAAACCCCTGCTCAAGCAGGAGATCCTATACCATTTCTGACAAATGGCAGTCCAATCTTTTCTTGAAAGTCTCAAGTGATGAAGCTCCCACAACTTCCGAAGGCAAGTTGTTCCATTGGTTGATTTTTCTCACTTTCAGAATGTTCCTCCTCATTTCTAGGTTGAATCTCTCTTTGGTCAGTTTCCATCCATTATACCTTGTCTGGCCTTCAGGTGCTTTGGAAAACAGTTTGGGCCCTTCCTCTCTGTGGCAGCCCTTCAAGAATTTAAGACAGCTATCATGTCTCATTGATAAAAGTAAAAGAAACACATGTATTATTTATTTTAAAAATGTGTTAGATGCCACACTTATTTATCCAAAACATTACATAATTTTATCAATAAGTAAATAATCAATGTTATCCTATCTTCCCCAGATGCTAAGATGAGGAAAATTACATAAATGAAATTACTATTAAAAATGAGCTAAAAGTTTGAATAAAACCAAAAAGTATAAATGTAATAAATATATTATTTTTTAAATGACAAGTTTTGTTCTTTTCTTTTCCGGTCATATTTCTATAGATTTTTTTTTATTTCCAAACAGTTGATCAGGTCTGAGTCTCTCCACAGTATCTTTAATGAAAACTGCTGGAAATATATTATCCAGAATCTTTAAATCTGTTCACTCTCAAGCAAATTTCCTGTTTGAAATGACATCTCTATTATTACTTAATGGCTCTAGCCTTTACATTTTTTCTTGGCTTGGCTTATTTCAAATCTGTGTTTGGTTTGATAATTCCTGTTTGATATTTTTTTTCATTTGAGCAATGTATCCTCTTTTTTAAACAAATCATTTTTCCTTTCATAGTTCTTCCGACAGTTTACCTATCCTTTATATTTGTGTTTATCTTTATTATACTAATTTGAAAGACACAGCTGCGTATTTTTATAGTATGCGAGCTATACTATGTCTTTAAGTAATTCGTCAGAGCCAGTACTTTAAATCTTATATAGACTTTATAAGAGTAAACTCTTATAATTTCCCATATCGATATCATCTCTCTATTAACCCATTCGCTGTTGAAAGGACTACATTGTATAAATCAAAGGTCTTCAAACTTGGCAGCTTTAAGACTTGTGGACTTCCACTCACAGAATTCTCCAGCCAGCA
>JANHFM010009099.1:22311-33191 GCA_032468115.1 Grayia smithii
TCCGGGACGCTGCGAACCGGTTCGGTGACATCACAGCGTCACCGCTACCTATTCGCGCGAACCGGACCGAACCGGGGTCAACCCACCACTGAAAGGTTGGTGATAAGGCCGATGGACTATGTTATGAAGAATTTGTTTTGACTTAGTTTGGACTACGCCGAGAATTAGTTAATTCACAGCCGTTTTAATAAAATATGTTTGTTGAGAACTGATTGCGGCTGGTAATACCTACTGGGGCCTAGGTCACAACACTAAGAACTGGACAGAACCATGAGCAACCCACTACTGGTTGGAGACCACTGTACTAGAAGGAATTTTAAAAAGTTGTGAAGTTCCAAATGGCCACTAGATGGCAGCAAATGTTACGCTTGTCTGTAACTCTGTTGCCATATAATGGTTCTCTCCATTTTTTCAAGGCAGATAGAAGCCCCTTTCATCTATACTGGATAACTCATGATTAACAACCACCTAAAATAGTAAGTACTTCCTAAGATCATTTCTGAGGGCATGCAAGTCAGCTTTGGATGGCACTCTGAAGACTCTGCTTTAAATGTTTCCAATTTTACAAGTTTCTAATTGTCATTAATTGTATCATTGTAATTTGTTCACTGGTTTTCTTTCTTTAACCTGCTGATTTAATTTAATTTATTTGCTACTTTTTTTAGTACTTAAGTGCCTTTGCCTTAACTTGTTTCTGCTGGTTAGGCACAGCTTCATTCAGTTGTAGATCAAAACTATTCCACTTTTCAAACATACAATCCTGAAGTTTTGAGTTACTTCCTTATAAGGCTGTCACATATTTAACTGAATTCATGAAAGAATGAAAAAAAAATGAGTGAGGTGGGAATAGGCAGTGGCTCTTTTCTATTGAATCTATAATTTTGTTAATGAAGTGTAAATTTGATTGGCAAGACCTCTGTCCCAAATCTGCGCAACCAATTGGTTCTGACATTCATTTCCTGATTGGATAAGGCTGAAATAGAAGCAACTCTGACACCTGCTTGATTGTGCAAGATATAGGTCTATTTCAGGGGTGAAATCCAGCAGGTTCTGACAGGTTCTGGAGAACCGGTAGTGGAAATTTTGAGCAGTGTGGAGAACTGGCAAATATCACCACTGGCTGGCCCTAGAGTGGGGTGGGAATGGAGATTTTGCAGTATTCTTCCCCTGGAATGGGATGGGAATGGAGATTTTGCAGTATCCTTCCCCTGCCATGCCCACCAAGCGACACCACGCCCACCAAGCCACGCCCACAGAACCGGTAGTAAAAAGATTTGGATTTCACCCCTGCCTGGAAGTGCTTTGTTTTCAAAAAAAACTTTTCATGTAACATTTTGGAGAAATGCACAATACTGGGCATAGCATGCGGGACCTTTGGAGTCAATGGAAGATGGACCTGATAGGGAAACATTAACTTCGTATCTGAAGAGCTGTGTATTGTGTGAAATGGATGGATTACCCACTTTCTGCTGTCAACCCATTGTGTAAAGCAATGCAGATGTAGTTAATGTCTTGCTACCTCTGCCCAAGGAAATTATCTTTGGGCATCTGAGGTTGGAGACCCAAGATGTCTCCAAGATGCTTTCTTGTTCCTTCAGCTCCTCTCCTGGTCTAGGAGTGAATGGTTGAATAGGAGTGGTCTTCTGAAAGGAACAGTAGCTCTATCCCCTGCTATAGTTTAAGATTATATTTCTGCTTTGAAGAAAGTATTTGGGGGAGTAGTTGGGGGACTGGGCCTTTTGTTCCTTATGCAAGTAGATAGGGACCAACTGATATAACCCTTTCTTTCATCTCCTAGCTACAGTGCTGGCTATCAGGAGGCCAGTTCATACATCCCTGGACTTTTTCTTAAAGGTTAATCCGTTCCAACATTTTTCCACATCCAGTAACATTTCCCCACTGTCATCCTTCTGATGAAGTATAGGATATTGTCCCTGTGTCCACTAAGACTGCTACCCTGGCTTTAATTTGTGGATTTCTTGGCTACAGTCTTCTGCCAACAGCAGTTCACGTGCAACTGCTGTTATTTTTCTCCTTGGCTTCTGAAAATGGGAGCCACCAGAAAGTTATTGTTTCTAGAAGGCAGGGCATAAGACCGAAAACATTTTAAATCATGTTTGAAGAGTTTGAGATAGTGAAAGTATTCCTTTCCTTTCAACTCCAGTTTTGATGACCAAGAAGAATATATCTGTTCCTTTCAACTTAGACTGCAGAGCTAGAAGCACTCTGTTTTGCTGGTCAGAAACAATAGTTTAATGTTCCGGAATGTTTCGCTGAAATTTATCTGTTTTTACTAGCTATATATTGTATGAAATTTTACCATGCTCTAAACCAGGGGTCAGCAACCTGCGGCTCCAGAGCCGCATGCGGCTCTTTGGCCCTTTGCTGTGGCTCCCTGTCAGGTGATCCCACCACTGGCTGGCCTTGCCCTCCCCTCCCAATCACTCCTTGCCTGGCCTGAGAAGGTAAGGGTAATGGCGGGGGATGGAGAAGTGGCCAGGGCGGAGACAGATACAGAGAGAGGGGGAGAGAGAGACACACACAGATACAGAGAGAGAGCAGGAGGAAGGGAGGGGGGAGAGAGATATGTCAAAAAGGTTTTGTGTTTTTTAACAACAGATTCTCTGCCCTAATGACCAGCTGGGTAGGCATGGCTAGGGGGTCATGTGATTGGTGGAAGTCAGTGACATTGAGTTGGCCACACCCACCCAGGTTTTGTGGCTCCCAGTGTTGTTTTTTTTTCTGTGGGAAACAAGTCCAAATGGCTCTTTGAGTATTTAAAGTTGCAGACCCCTGCTCTAAACAGAGAAGCCTGTGTATACAGGAGTAAGAGAACACTGTGATCTAGTTCAGAATATCATCCAAATCTTAGTCTCACTTTTCTCCCATCTATCATATCCAGACATTAGGTACCACAAGTTGAATCATCCCTAAAATCAACTTTCTAACTAGCTTATGGTTATGTAGATTATGCACAGCTGATCAGAATCCAATAAAAATAAAAAGGGCCCTTGGTTTCATATCCTTCAGTTTAAAAAAAGATACAAATCAAGCATGTATGTAAATCTCACAAAGGGTAAGGTCCTAATTTTTGTGCTATGTCATAACTGAATTGTGTAAAATTATAAAGAGGTGTAATGTAGGCTTCCCAAGCATAGTCTGCCTGTCTGCACTTTCTGCTCTTCATTTTCCTGCTGATTTCAGCTATGGATTTGTTTTGCTTCTATGTCCAGATTCATTATTCGGTATTGTGTGATGACCCTTCCAAGCTCTTGCGGCTGTAATCCTGCTAGAATAAAAGAATTGGCCACATAGTGTGTATCATTTTTACTTGGAAGGCTGTCAGACAGTGTGTATGAATGCCACTGCTAATCAGCACAGGACCTTTTGGAAGAGAATAATGTGTTTGTATCTTGGTTAGCCATTTCATTATATACTCCTGGCATGGCTCCATGTCAAGAGCTTACTGTTGAAATGAAAGGTTATCTATCCTTGTTGTGAACAATTAAAAAGAATAACCTGTTATTTGTGAGCAGAAGCTACAATCTTGGAGGTTCAAAGGTGGTGCTTCATATTTATACTGCTTATATTACTGGAGATAATGTGTAATTGGCATGACTAGTATTTGTGTAGCCATGGATAGTGTTATCCTGTAGGCATAGGTGCCCCTTTAGGAGCATGGAAGTTTTCAGATATTACAATATATTGCTCCATATTCCATTACTTTAATTACGTACGACCGGTATATGAAGAAGTACTTTTTATCAGCGATGAAATCCTCTGAAGTCTGCTATCAGTTCTGTGAGTCTGCTACTGAGAGCGCGCCAGAGGTGCACCCGTGCAGCGCTAAAAAAGGAACATTTTGAAGCCTTCCGTCTGCAAAGGTAAGTAGAACAGCAAGGGGGGGGCGGAATCCGCTGTGCCACATAATTTAGATTAGCTAGAAAGCAGGAAATCCGATGATTCTAGCCTAATATAAATCGTGCGTCACAGCTGATCGTCGCCCAGCTGATTGTCGGAAATACTAGTTGGCCTTAACTGGTAGCATTTTTTACTACCGGTTCGGTAGAATTGAAGTTTATCAACTTCTGGAGTGCTATAATTGCATTCTCCTGTAGGAAGTGAGTGAGTTTCTGAGGACATAATCCAGTCTACTTTCAGTTAGATATCATATAGTTCAAATTAGTTTTTCATGTATATAATTTGATCTGACTTTGCTGTTGTTGCTTGTAGAAAACCTCCAGTGTATGGAAGTCATGAGTGTTCTCAAATGCATATAGATAATTGCTGGTCAAAACTTTGAAATGTTTGAAACATTTGTGTGGAATCCTTTGGTGGTGATGGTAGCAAGACTGGGATTAAATTTTCCTAAGAGAGGAACTGAAACCAATGCTGGGAGTAGAGTTGATAATTTTTCTTTTCAAAGTTAAATTACAAAATCCAAAAAGAAAAAAGAACAACACAAAGCAAAAATGAAAACTTTGGAAATAAATAAAAATTTATCAATGAGAGTAGAGTGATCACACTTAAGGTTAGCTTTTGAAATTCAGCCAAGTAGTACAAGCTGCTTACCTCTGCTTTAATTTATTTCCTGCTGTATCTATATAATTAGGCCAAATATAGTGGCACTCAAATACAATTACTTTGTAGGCAAAACTATACAGAGGTTCATAGTAGCAGTACTTCAGAGAGTTGGTTTGGTCTACTGGTTAAGGCACCAGGCTAGAAATCAGGAGACTGAGTTTTGTCCCATTCTAGGCTTGAAAGTCAGCTGGGTGACTTGGAGCCAATCCCTCACTCTCAGCTCAACCACCTCACAGGGTCGTTTTCGGGGAAAATAGGAAGAGGAAGAATATTAGGTACATTTGCCACCTTGAATTATTTATAAAAATAAAGGTGGTATATAAATACATAAATAAAAATGAATAAATAGAGCTAGAATACTACCTAGGCTATGGAAATTCGACTATTTGTTGGAGGTCTTCTCCTTATGTACAAGGGATCACTCATTTTGTTCAGGATTTAGTTTTTCTAGGATGCCATAGTTGTGTTATAACCTGCTGTTAGGCAGCAACAGCCCCTACATAGGAAGTGACTAATGACAGCACTCTGTTCATCTTGAAATTTCAGGCGGACATTGGGTAGGTGGAAATTCCAGTTACCACTTCCTTTTCACAAATGTTTGTGTGGTATGTATAAATGTTGGAGGGTGACTGTATTGTGCAAGCTAATCAGCTCTTCACTCTGTATGTTTGGAAAATATTAGGAAATGAATTTATGAGTGAACCCCAAATGTGACCAAAGGCTAATGCCATTAACCTATTTTAATCTATAGAGACTTATCTCTTTTTAATTGAATGTCTAAAGTGTTTCACATAGGTTATTTTAATACCCTTATAAAATTATAGATTAATGCTATTCCTTAATCACATATAGAAAGTCACAGAAAGAGGCCAATTTTATTTATTTATAACATTGCTAGGCTATCATAATCACAACTCTGGGGAGCTTACAAAAACAAAGAAACAATAGAAATATAAAAAGAATGCAAAACACCAAAAGCCTCCAAAAGATCTCAATTGAAACCCACACAAAGGGTCTGTCACACACTCTTAACACAAGGCCTGAGGGGACCGCCAAGTCTTGAGGGTTCATTTAAATACATTCAAGATGGGAGCTATACAAATCTCAAAGGAAATGTTGCATGCAGAGGGCAGGGTCTGTTCCAGACAAAGCTACTTTCCTGGGCCCCATCAGCACTGGGATATGGTGCATGATAAATCTGTCAGAAAGTATGGGACAGGAGAAACTGTTGGGAGTAGGTGGTCCCTAAATAACTTCCAGGTGCTATTGAAGGTGCTGGTAGACACCTATAGAACCCTCCATCGCATAAGGCCTAGTTATTTGATTTGTGCCCATTCAGTGTAATTGAGCCTCTAGGTTCCTTCGGGAAATGTCATCTATTGGGAATTTTACAGTTCAGCTTCTGGTTGCATTTCCTGCCCTCTGGAACAACAAACATCTCCTGGAGATTGACATGGCTCCCAGGCTTTCAGTTGATCCTGAAATGTCACTTTGCTCATTTAATATAATCATCTCATCTAATATAATATAGTTGTAGATTGGTAAAATAATAGAAGCCCCACTATTTGTGGGGAATTGTTTTCTTCACAAGCTTGTTGTCCATCAAAACTAATCTTATCAAATAAGAGGAAATGGCTATGTTTAGTAAACATTATTAACGCTCCAACCTTCCAACCTAGGATGCGTCTAAACCAGAGTAATTTATGACACATAGTTACTGCTAAGATAACCTATGGCTTTCTGACTAGCTTTTCATTATGCAATTTAAGATAGTACTATAATTATATTAACCAGCTCCATATTATTTAAGTTGATTTGCATTTTACATTGTGGAAGAAATGATGCTATCATGTATAATAGGCTGAATATCTGCACTTCCTTCCCTTTTGTTTAAAATTGGCAGCCTTTAACTAGCACAGGATTAAAGATTGGTTGAGTTTTCCTCTTTGTAATAACTACTGTTTTGTTGCCATAGGTGTTTCTATGATGTATAGTAAGCTGTTAACATTGCGACACTATCTTTTCTTTCCTCTTTCTCTCTTAGTCTTTTTCGTGGATCTAGCATTGGGGAGGGGGGAATGTTGTATGTTTGGATCAATGATCCTGTTGAGGACTGCTGTGCCAATAAAAGTTACCCTAAAAGTACTGTAGCTCATCTATTTTAGCAGCATGTGACCATGGTATTTGTGCTTATGCAAATTGAAAAGAAATTACGTTAAATTGAACATCTTGCACTGTTCCCCAAACTGCCTATTTTCAATTTTATGTAATTAAAAGATTTTGGTTATTTTAAGAGGAAAGGACAAAAGTAGGGAAGGGAATTGTTTGCAAATAGTGGAAGATTTCCAAAGATTTACTTCTTCCTCCTAATGTCTTAAACAAGATAAAATGCAATATGTGAGAAAAAAAAATATGTGAGAAACAAAATTTGGATGTGTATTTCATTGGACACTTTTCTTTAATAGTAATATTTCTGGGAGCTGCTTCCCATTGAAGCATACCTCTGTTCTCATTTTCATTCTCTTTCCCTCTCACATACACACACACACACAATGAGAGAGAGGGAGAGGGAGAGAGAGAGAGAGAGAGAGAGAATGAGAGAATGAATATATTATCTATTATTCTTTGATGCCCTAGGCTGTGCAATAGATTTCAGTCCATATTTTGAGACATGTGTTAAAATTCATCTTGTGGTTGCCTAGACCTACGAACTCAACTTCTGAAGCAGGGATGTTGCTGAGAGTCACATTCCAAGGATTTCTGATGATTGATGCTTAAGACCTGTGGTAAAATGAGGATACATCTTGTACTTAAAGTGGATTAACATTCATCTTCAAACTTAGTCCACTATAGAAATGAGAGATTAACATGATTTACTGTGGCTGCTGTGTGCTTCTGCATTTATTTATCATAACAGCAGAAAGTATTTCACACATGAAGGTTTACTTGGCTAGAGAAATGTTTACCGGGAGATCAGCTTTTCGAACAAAATTGAGAGTGTTGCTACGTATGATTAACGCATTAAAGCTTTGTTTATGAAACATCGCATCAGAATACTACCCCTCTCCCAGTCTACGTGCCTCTGATCATGAATGAATTGTTAGTGTCAGAGGATATTTTGCAAATATTTACTGATCTCTTATTCTTTAATGACCAATTAGTCTACAGAGATAGAGGTAGGAATGATATCCTCTTGGATTTGATAGCAGTTATTCACATGCTAATCCTTGGCAGAATATTTTTATAAATTCCCCAGCAAAATAGGACAGCAATAAACCAAAGTTAGCAACTGTTCATTCAAATTTGTTTTGATGAACGGTAACCTTAATAAGTGGTTTTTAAGTTTCCACATCCCACTGATTCCCTGGACTACAATCCGTATCCTGTTCTAGCCAGATGGCTACAGAATATGTGCTTGGCTGCATGGAAGCCAGCTGAATTAAAATTGTGGTTAATGCTCTATCTTATATAGTTACCACTCAGAGGCCAACCTATGAAACTTGTATGATTTTTTCCAGCAAAGGTGCATGTGCCATGGAAAATGTTCATAACAGTAAGTCATATTATGGCTTATAAGGTGAGAATCCATCTTAATAAAGAAACCAGGGTTTAATTTGTGGCATGGCAGTAAATCACAATTTGAAGTATATATGCTAATTCTTGGCTTACTATTTCTGAATTTGAGTGATAACCCTAAGTTGATATGGAACAGTAGGTGGTTAAAAGAATCTTGGCTTGATATTACATGCAAGTGGAGCTAGATGTGGTGTCATGAAATTAGGTGATAATGTCAGGCTCCCCCCAACCATAATATACATAGTGCCTGCCTTTAAAACATTTTCAGTCACTGATTTTCTAATTTTACATGACTAAACTAGGACCCAACAGGAATCTCAGACACAGACTCAGCTAGATAAGTATTTTTATTGCAGACAAGAATAAAGCTGAACAAAACAGTTTATACCCAGTGGAAAAGCACAAGTGCCTCTTATACACCCAGTGGTTGAAACCAGTAGCCTTTCCTTCTTGCCCTTCCCACAAATTAATGGATTCTGCATGGCATGTGATGGCCTTGAAGAGAGCAATTGCCAAGCATATATATGCCATCTCTGGCCAGAGAAGTACTGGCTTTGAACTCATGTTTATAGTTACAGGATTCAGACATCATACTTAGCCCTGGCTTATAATGAGCTAGCAGTTTGATTGGATTCCTATATCACAGTAACTTAAAATCTATAAAAACAATAATGGCTATGTTTACACAGTATCTTCAGCCAAAGCCACATGAGGGCTTAGCATAGAATGAGCAAACCATGATCTCCCTTTCATCTATCCTGGAGCCTCCATAGCACCCCTGATCATGCTGCCATAGCAATCTTCTAGGCAAGAATGTAAGTTTTTACATACTAATGTCATTCCTTAAATCTTTAAAACCTTAAAAATGGCATTACTGTGACAATAGCATGACATGTCCTTGGTGGCTCTCAGAGACTAGTGGTTCAGTTTTTAAATTACAGTGCTTCACTCCTCTGCAAAAATATTGTTTATCCCGGCTTAGCATAATGTATGAACATAACGTTTTTGGACAATATTACAAGAGCAATAATGCTTGCCTCTGAAAATTGGAATTGAAGTTCACTACATTGCAGAAAGGATCCTAGGAGTTTGCTTCTTTTTTTATTGTGTAGTTAATACAAATATAGATATTTTTAAGGATTGTTCTCTTAAAGATGAGATATAAAAATTGTAATAAAAAGGCATTAGTCATTTTACATATTTATTAGATTTATATGGCTGTCCAATTCACCGAATAACTCTTGAGCTGCTTACCATTTACAGAGAAATGAAAACAAGGGATTAAAAAAAGAATAAAATGCAATGCAGTAAAATAAACATCTAGAACATTAAGAAGCAATAAGATAACAGAATAAAGATTTATGCAAGGAACCTCTTGACCCTGGCTGTTGCCTGTTATTCCAGTGGGAGCTGAAAGTCCCAAGAGGATCAGCAAATCAGGTTCAAAGCTTGTTTTCCTTAACTGGATCCTAAGAGACTCCAAGCATTGGGAAAGAACCTGGATTTCACCACTTGGTTGCCCTAATGGCCTAGAGTGAGATGTATAGCAATAGCAATAGCATTTAGACCAGGGGTGGGTTCTACTTACCTTTACTACCGGTTCTAAAGGTGCACGTGCTTTGTGCGTGATTGGACCGCGCAGAGCGGGCGCTCCCACGCATGCGTAGCTTTTTTTGCCAAAAAAAATCCCCCAAAAAGTGTTATGCATGCGAGCGTGCTCCCTGCAGAGAACAGTAGGTAAGGGCGCGTGAGTGGGGCCAGCTTCCAGTCACGTAGAACTGGTTCAGTGACGTCACAGCGTCACCACTACCTATTCACGCGAACCAGCCCAAACCGGGAGCAACCCACCACTGATTTAGACTTATATACCTCTTCATAGTGTCTGCACCAATCTGGGTCCTCATTTTACCAACTTTAGTAGGATGAAAGTTTAAGGAGCTCCTAAAGCATGGTATTATTGAAAGCCTCTGAGATATCAAGGAAGTCTAGATTGGATGGACTGTCCAAATCCCAATCCTGCCAGAGACCATCTATAATTAGTAGTTCATCAAATTTTTATTAGTTTATCAGGATATAAAATACAAAGAAAAATTAAAATAATGGGAAAATAGGGGAGGAAAAAGGGAAGAGGAGAAAGCATAGCATAAAAAGGAAAAAAGAAAGAAAAGCATTGACTTCCAACTCTTTTTAGCATGGTAGAATAAGATAAATAACATTCCAGTCTCAACTATTATGTAGTAATATTTACTAGCCATTTCTATAACAGCAAACCAATCTAATTAGCAAAGCCCAAAGTCAGAGTTTCATTTTCCCCCCCTCAGAGGTAATGTGTAATTATGATCGATATAGTTTTAACAATGTATTCCATTCTTAAACATGGAAATGGAAGATTAGATAAAAATTACCCACTCCAGTATTGTTGGATCCAGGGTAAGTTTTTTCAGTTCATAGTATGGAAGATTCAGCCTTTGGTAGAAGTGTTTAGCCAAATATTTCTTCATAATAAATGATGACAATTCAAGTCCCATCACAGTATCTATTAGCTGAATTATTAGTTAGCATTACTAAAAATATGGTATTAATGTTGTAAAGTCCAATAGTATGTTTAAGCTCATAAATGCCAAACAAGAAACTTAAACAGAAGCTTGAATATCATATCATTTAATCTTGATCAAGCTTAAATGGTTAGCTGTTCCAAACACATAAGAGATACATGCTGG
>JANHFM010009101.1:0-15631 GCA_032468115.1 Grayia smithii
CGGGAAAAGTGAGGGAGGGAGGAAAAAAAAACCAAACCAAGGCAAGCAGTGGCTGTAAGGGGGGGCGGGGGGCGGCCATTTTCGCTACCGGATCGCCGAATCAATCGGCACAATCGCTACCGGATCGCGCGATCCGGTGCGATCCGGTAGCATTTCACCCCTGGTGCATACCTGTTAATGCATCTCGAAACTATTTCATTTAGCTCATTTATACATAATGTTGTATATTTTGGGTAAGAACTACAGCAAAGCTTTAACTTTTGGAAAAATACTGAGTTAATATTTTACCAAATTGACTGGGGACAGAGTAATTTCTTTCTATTTGAGAAGATCAAATAATTGCAGATTTTTGTGTAAATATTGTACACAGGCTGTGGCTATTTAGTTTTTAGTTTGAGTGAAAGCCTAAGCAACTTACAGTCTATGGTATTTTGTTTCAGTTTAGCATACCTTAGATGCATGTTGAACTTGATTTTAATTTGATGCTAATTTGAAGTGGAAAATAATGAAGAAATTTATAAATAGTAAAGTTAGTTGCATTGAATATGTTTTTAGCTGCCTAAAAGTTTCAAAAAAGACCAACTTCTAATCCCATTGGTTCTGCTTTATGTTCATATCTTGAGGACAGGCAGGTGTTAGGTGCAGTTTCTGAAATCAAACATTCTCTACTATTCCTACTCCCAAAAGACTTCCAAGATTTTCCTTTGATGAAATAGTATAGGATGTTTTCAAGATTTGCTCAGTCTGTGTTGTAGACTTTCATTTCCCATAATGATTAGTCAAAACACAAAAAAATAATCTTAAAAATATATAGGCAGAAAGTGATCTTAAAGCTATTAAAATAATTTTAAAAATAAGTAAGATCTCCTTTGAATCCTATCACTTTATGGACATTTTTATGCACTTTTTCCCCCCACAAGAGAATTAGTTTGTCATTTCCTTTTGTCTGAAAAATTGATCCTTCTGATGAATTTCAAACAAGATCTAAACCCAAACATGTAGCAAACTAATAGCAAAAATATAGCATTTTGCTATAGCAAAATAGCAAACATGTGCTATTTTGTCAAAAGCTTTTTCAACATCTAATGACAAAATTACAAATAGATCTTTACTTTTATTGAAGTGTAGTAAATATGCAACTAATCTAATATTGTCTGCCACTTACCTAATTTTTATAAACTCTGCTTGATAATTCTTAATAATGATATCACTTACTGTAATCTAGTTGATGGCTATTAATTCGTGATTGCTGTTAAATTTTTTCATCAACATTAATCAGTGAGATTGGATGATAATTAACACATTGAGTATGATCTTTACCTGATTCTGGTGTAATTGCAATATAAACCTGATTAAAAGTCTCTGATAATATTCCCTTATCAAGTATCTCACTATTTAATTTATTTTAAGGGAAGCAACCTTTTAGACTTAGCCAGAAATTAGACAAAGATTTTGTTCCTCTCATGTTAGAATTATAAGTTATCTAATGAAATGAGTTAATGGGAGATCCAAAACAAAGAGAGTATTGACACAGTGCTCAAATACAGAATTCTGTAGATTCTGCATCCTTTGAAAATGATTTGGAAAAAAACCTTTAGCATATGCAAGAGTGCCATTACTGCACCTCTAGCAGCATTTTTTTTTTTCGAATTTGCATAGAACTCTGAAAAAAAAAGTTGAGTTGTTTTAAATGAGTGCTCCACTTGGGCATTCCAGATTCCAAAACATGCTTATCAAATCATTTTCAAAGATGCACAGCCCTAAAAATCAATATTACAATAAGACATTAATTTGAGTAACTTTAAACTATAATTATACTTAAATTCTTATTGTACTATAGATTAAGCCCTTTCATCAGCAAATAAGTCATGAATCTTTTACATGTCACAATTATTTTTTATTTCTCTCTTTCCCTTGTATATCTTTTTCTCTACTTCACTGAATAGATATATAAGTATTATTTTCTTTTTAGAGTGACTCACCAAAGACATTTAATAGCCACTAAAAGAGAAAATTGTGGCATTGTCTTAAGTTATTCCATAACCTATTTGTGAGTCATGACCTACCATCTGAAAACCACTGAGCAAGAGAGCTCTTTAATCTAGCTCTAAATCTGATTGATATCCAAGCATCAGTTTTATATTTGTATGTAAAAGCTGACATTTTCACACAGTTCTAATTCTTTCATAAACATGATAAGTGAAGGCCAGTCCAGAAGAAAACTGATGAGAAACATATGATTGTTCCTAACATTAAACAATAAAATAGCAGTTGACCTCACACTTTTAGAACCACAAAATGTAATTAGGTTGTCAATTCAATGAAAGCTATGTAATGGGAATGATCTTCTACAGAAATTTAGCGACAAGTCATATTTAATGTGGTTTTTCTCAACATGATTTAAATATTTATTTCTACTGATTTCAAAAGTTCCGTATACTCTTAATATCGCAGCCAAGTTATGAAGGTTAATGCTCTATCACTGTATATTTAATTCTCTCTACATCCTCCTGCTGTTGAAATTTCCAGAATTGTAGGAAAGGTAATATTCTGCTTTGGTCAAATTAAATGATGCATTCAGACTTCCTGAGGAAACAGCTTTTGTAAGCAGCTAAAATATTTATTTATCCAGGTTTCATCTTACAGGGTTTTTTATTTTCTAAAACAAGCAAAACTATAAAGTCTCTAATGATCTAATCTAAAACCAAGTCTTACCCCCTGCTTAGAAATAGAAATGAATGATGTTTGAACTACATTCTAGAGGAAAATTAGAGGGGTACTTTTGGAGGGGTACTTTTGGAGGGGTATAGAAAATCTGATAACTGATACCTTGCTGACATTATTTGGATCTGAAGTGATTGTATAAATAGTTTTTCTTAGATACGGTCTATTTATAAAAATTACTTTTAAGTATAACAGAAAGACAAATTAAGGAAACACATTAGAAACTAGGTTTAATATACAGTATCTTTACAGACTTCCCTCTCACCCACTATACCTATCTAGAGAAAATGGAATAATGATACTAGATAGTCCCAAGGAATATGTTACTTTTAATTCCTAAACCTGAAGAATTTTAGCAGCTGAATTATTTAAATAGCCAAATTGTATCTTCTGCATTATGAAACAAGATCTTGAATACTTTCATGTATAGAAACATAAAAAAGATGTACTGGATTAGATTGACACATTTAATCTAGCATTTTTGTTCCCACTGTCAACAAAATGCTTCTGAAAGAGCACAATCCTTCTATGAAGACAGGAATATTCTCAAAACATCTGGTGTTTAAAAGAATCCTTTCTGAAGCTAAAAACAAAAAAGTGATTTGGAACAATTGATAGCCATATCCTATGTGAATTCTCTATTAGAGAAATGTAAGTTGGTAGCTATCATCTTATTTGATAGTAAAGATACGTAAATATTTCTCTTTTTTCCTTCTCAACCGCTTATCATTCAACTACACTGGAATGCTTTTTTTTATTGTGGACACATTCCATGTATTTATGAATAATACAATATTTTCTAGGTGTGACTAGTTGGAGATGTAAGGGTCAAAATTATTGAAAATGGAATAACTGATACAGAAATCTGTCTGCCATTGTCTGTCAATATAATATAATAATGTATAATATAATATATAATAATATATATATTATAATAATAAAATAATATAATACAATCTTTTTCCCAGTAAAATAATCTAATAAAAATAGTTGCTTTAATCAGTTTTTATCTTCAGCATTTTATTGTGACATTGTACCACTTTCATAAAACTGAAAACAATTATACACACTATCTAAATATTGATAGTTTATGATTCCTTAAAATAGTCTCTACTGAAAGTTTTATTACTACTAACAATTTTTTTTTGATGAACTATGTAATACAGTATTAAACACCAGTCCTGTCCACCTCAAATTAGTTCTTTCAAGGATCACTCTTCTTACTGTCTAAGAAAAATAAGACCCAGATATTTTAATACTTTTTTCATTGCCACTGTGAACATAATCTTTGCAATTTTTTTTCTTGATTCCCATCCTGTATCTGGTTGGCATCAGTTAAAACTACTACCATTACAATTCCTGCACTGATTTGCTTGTCTGTCCCACTTGAAAGATAATGAACTGTGCATAGAAAATAATATTTGTTAGCAGTGACCAAAAGCATAGCATGAGTTAGCTGATACTTCACTTATTTTCTTCTGTCAGCAACTGTGAACAACTGCCTATTGTGAATGCAAGCCTTACCACATTCAGACAGCAAAAATACGTTTCTTTTATGTTTAAGGTCTTTGTTAAAGGAACGATCACAAGGTCATCCTTGAAATTCATGAATTTATAAATAATTTCATAAAAAGAATTATACCTACTGAAACCTGTTGCTAATTATTTTATATTGTTTTCATGAATAAATAAAAATATAGACATTTTTGTATCCCCAGGTTTTGCTTTAATAGCTATGAACATGTTTTCTTTGCAAAACAGATTCACAGGATTATATTAGGCTGAGCTGCCATATTAATCCCCCTGACTGGAGTGGAAAAGGATTCTCTTGAATCAGTAGTAGCAGTGGCATTTGCTAGAATGAGTGATTCTTGATAGGGTAACAGGCCTCAAATGTTGGTGATCTTAAATTGCTGCAATATTAATCTTTAAACCAACTTGCAATTAACAATGATTCTGCATTTTTATTTAAAAAATTAGGCAGAAGAAATAAGGGTGTTTTTATGGAAATATTGTCAGATTTGTCAAAAGCTCTGAGGGGAATGGATTTTGTGGGATTATTTTCAAAGTTTTTGTTCATGCAGTTTCCCTGCCCTTTAAGGAAATGTAGGAAAAGTTATATGTAAAATAAAATTGCACTATTTCAGTTGTACCTTGAATTTTATTTTTTATTTTATTTTATTTTTTGCATGAAGACCAGGCAAAAATATTTCATACTTTCAACAGTTTGAATGCATCTCTTAAAATTGTTTTCTTTTTCTTTTTTCTTTTGCAGTTCTTTGAGGTTCCATTTGATGCAAATATGAACAGGACAAAAAACAGACCTCTAGTACAAGGACAGATTAGGTAAAGTTGCACATATGCTTTCTTTAAGTAAAATGAATCTCACTGTTGCTGTATGTATTTCCCCCATTTTCAATCTTTCTTTGTGCTTAGTTAAATAACGATTAAAAGACATGGAAAGAAATCATTTTGAATGCTTTGATCATTGTGACACTTATAATGCCACTCAGGATATAAATAAACTTGTCTTCATCATGTAGATATGCTTATTAAGAGTTACACACTTCAACATTTTCGGATAAAAATATACATTAGAAGCAAAATGCTGATGCTACTAGGATTTGTGAATTTCCAGAAAAATTAAACTCTCCTGCATTAAATCTTAAAAGAAACTTACCTTAACCAACACAATTAAATAGGCTTGTGTTCTTGAATTATTTGGGATACAAATCACATAATACCTGATCACTGGTTTATGATATTCTAGTAGAATAGAAGCACAATACGTTTTCAACTGCCAGCGACATAATCACAGGGAATTTACATAATTAGAATGATTCAGGACCCCTGGCAGTTTCTGAAATAAATAATATATAATTGTGATTGCCATGAATTAACAATAACATTTAGGAGCCAAAATGTATGCATACACAATTATTCAAAAGTAACATAAAACGTTGCTATTACTATTATGGACAGTGCTGTGCCAAATCACAGCAAATCACAGTAGTTGGAACTAGCTGACAATGTCCTATTTCCTTTCTACTGGGCATGTTACCCTGCATTCTGTTAGGACCTTGGTGCTCTCTGAGGTTGGTGGTTTTCTTGCAGATGTTTCATTACCAAACTAGGTAGCATCATCATACATTGCAAGACCTAACATAAGGCTGATTATGTTATCTAGTTGATAATGAAACATCAGCAAGAAAACCACCAAGTTCACAGAGCACCAAAGACTGCACAATTTAACCTTGAACTACAAATATTCACTTCTATTGGTACCTAGATTCTCTTCCTGCCTCAAATCTTAATTGTGTCACTTTATACATGCATATTACATTTAATGGGGAGTACTTTTTAAAATTTCCATTTAAAATATTACATCTCTGCAAATGAAGTGTGACTTGTGATCACTGAACATGTATCAAAACTTGCTCATTTGTTGATCTAAAGACCTTGAGAGTACGCTGCGAAATACAACATATGAAATATAGTTATCCTCCTATAAATCATTTTAACACTTTTTGCCAAGACTTTGCAAAAAATAATTTTTAAACATGTCTCATCTTTTGTGCATACACTTTTCTCTCTGTATACATATAAATAAAAAGCCAAGGTCCCAGGAGGCTTCTGTTTGAATATAAAGCAACCTTGATTTCTGCTTGTGTGTCTGTTCAGTTTCTTAAAGGATTCAGTTCCAGGTTCTAGGGGGATGGAGAATGCTGCACGTTATTTGCAAACTTTAAACTAAAGCCCTTATTCATAAACTATTCAACAAACAATTTTCAGATAGCATTTCCATGATTTGTGCCAAGGATTATTTATAACAAAATTATGTTTTCCCTTAGGCATCTGTGAACAGTTGGTCCTATTTATTTCTGTGTTTTATCCATCATCTTTGGAGGATTGAAGAAAAGTGATGGATGAAATTACATGAAAATTGAAACAAAATAGTAAAGCAAGCCCTGGGGGTAAACTCACCCTCGTTGTAAATAGAGTACTTTAGTAAACTTGTTCTGATTTGTTCTGTGAGGTGGTGCTAATTATAGATTTCTAAGTTCAGTTAATTTTATTTTAAAAATATCACGAGGAAAATTTTAATGAGAACATCTGTTGAGCACACAGTAAGCCAAAAATTGAGCCCAGCCAAAATTCAGTGAAATGGATCTATACCCTTCACTCTAGTCTTTGAATTTGGTTAGGTAACTATGAAATAAAACTCCTCCTTTCTCATTCCCAGATAAAAAGGGGCTTTTTTCTGATCTGAATTACATTCACAGTACCTCACACGGGCAATCCAGTGTTGCATGTATTTCTCACAGAAAAATGCTCTAAAATACATTAAGAGACAGAGCTCTCAATTGCTAAAGCACATATATAAAATGCCTGTTTCCCCACATAATTATTTAGATGAAATTGGAAGGATTTGAAAGATATACCAGTTGGCCAAAATCATTTTTTTTTTTTAAAAAAAGGAAACTATATACTGTATTTAAATTGTCCTTTTTGCCCTGCCTGTTGTAATCATTGAGGGGAGAGGGGGGTCCCAAGCAATCACTCATCCATCCATATATTTATAGCCAGTTTAATGCTCTTTAAAATGTCACAAAGCTTTAAATGATAAATGCCTATAGATTTCATGTTAACTATCAACTGCCACTATTTCTTCAGCTGGCCAAAAGTATGCCTAGCACAAGATCCATCTTATTGTGGGGTTTGTCCTAATGTTTGAAAATTCCTATTATTATTGTTGTTGTTATTGCTATTATTATTACTATTACTATTATTATTATTATTATCTTTCTTCTGCAGTTAACACTGAAGACAAATCAAAATTACATTGATAGTTGTATTTGAAAAGTTGGTATCGTGTATTCTGGGAATCATTCCAAACATGTTTGGGGCATGCATAAGGAATTTTGCATGCCTTCAAAGCATTGTTGGGGGGGGGGGTTGTGATACATTTGACTTTCATCAAGTTTAATGATGGGCTAGTCTATTCTTGTTCTTTTAATTTAACTTTTTGATGCTGTAAATACAGAGACAACTACTTACTGAGAAAATGTTTTGAAGTCTATTGATTTTACATAAGGTACTAAACTGTGCAATTGTCGCTGATCAAAACACTTTAAGAATCATGAATGTATAGATCATCTTTTGATAGCCTTCTCAAATATATATATTTGTTGCTGTCTTCAGACATAGATAGAGGGAGGGGGTTTTCACTATGTAGCCCTGTTAGCAATATCTCATTTTTCCATCATTTCACATGTTCATATGTATCTCTTCTCTCACATCCTATCAAACATTTTAGACAAAAACAGCTTGTTTCTGTCTGTTCTAATTTTATATTTAATGCATAAATGGATGCATTTTGATTGGATCCACTCTCTATGACTATTAAATCCATTGGATTTTTAAATTATTTGTGCGAATTATTGTGCAATCCAGCTTCAATTACCATATTTTTCAGGTTATAAGACACAGCTGAGTAAAAGGCGCAGCTTACTTTTTTGGCAGGTAAATAGGGGGAAAAATCTGCCTACTAGGTATTCCTCTGGCTAGTATCCTTAGTCTGGTCCGCTTCAGCACATTAGTTTGCTGGGTTTTATTCCCTGCTTGGGGATTAAAAACAGCTTCTAAAGCACAACTGATCTTTGGAGAGAGAAGCTATGAGAAAAGCAGGCAAACCAAAGAGATCGCTTCACTGCTAGTGCCTCGTTAGGGCTGGAAAAAAACTTCAGAGGTAGCAGGCAAAGTGCTTCGCTGCTAGTGCCTCGTTAGGGCTGAAAAAAAGCTTCACAGCTGAGAGTCCGAGGGAGTGAGCAGGCAAAGCACAGAAGCTGAGATCATTTCACTCGCTAGTGCCTCCTTAGGGCTGAAAAAAAGCTTCCAAAAAGCTACATTTGGAGTATAAGATGCACCCAAATTTTCAGCCTCTTTTAGGAGGGAAAAAAGTGTGTCTTCTACTCCGAAAAATACGGTATTTTGTTTTTGTTTATAATAGAGCTATAATGAGCTAAACTTTGAAACTATTTTAGATTTAATGTTATTTTACTTTATTTGTTTGCTTGTTTTGAATATAACTACATTTTGTGATATAGCCATGACAAATATTATGCAGAATAAATATAAAACAACATTGGGCCACATTTCCCTGTCATGATAAACTATAATTTGGGAAAGAGATCTTGTTAATTGTTCCAACCAGAAATTGCCCCAAGGCTGAGGAAATTGTTCAAGTTATTTATTCTTCCACAGCTTGTGAAATGAGTCACTGTAAGTATGAGAGTTTTGGCACAACTCCACCATATGACATCAAGGAAGCCAGTTGGATGTAGCAGTAACAAATGTGATCCTTATGAAAGCATTACACTCCTAATTATTATTAGGATAGTAAATCCATCACTTCTGACTGGATGACAAAGAAACATTTATATTTGCTAGCCATATTTTATCCTAAAGTAGTTTTGACAATGTATCATAGACATTTGATAGTTTGTTAAAGTAATCCCATTCAGCACCCAGTCTCAGCTTACCATCTTGGTAAACTTCCTTTCCACTCTGTATATTATCCTCTGACAAACTAGGATTGTGAGTTTCCATGACATGATAAAATTCAAATCTATCTAAAGAAAGTGCAACTCAAATCTATCTAAAGTAAGTGCAATTTATGTGTTTTGCAAATCTTTTTCTTTAGACTTTTATCATTGAATTTACATGGCACTTGAAAAGCAGGAACCCCAAAGGATTTCCTGTAGACCTATTTTATGTGTCAAAAGGTTGAGATCCAATCATATATATTGTTGTCTAATGTTAAATTGTATTTGTGTTTCTGAATAAAAACAAATGCACAAATAAAAGCATGATTATTGTGCCATGTAACCTTTTGTATTAAATAATAAATAGCTTTTTCACAGTGCCAAATATCTCATTCTTCATTGGGCAGTTCATTGCAAATGCTACTTGCATGGCATGACAGACCTCTCTTATCATATGAATAATGTCTGCCATTATTACCCTAATACAAATGGAGCAATCTCAACTACTAAACATCACCTCTTGTTCATTTCAAGTCATCGGGACATACTTGCACTGCCAGATACTTAAGCACAATTCACAGAGGACTTTCAAATGTCACGTGTCTCATAAATATCTGTTGGTGAGTAACTGGCTCCAAACTGAAGCTGCAAATATTTTTGTTTAATTTCATGCTTGTTAAGGGGGGGGGCGTGTTCCCTTTTAAAATGGTTCTAAAGAGTAGTTCTAAAGAGACAATGCCTCAGTGTTTTCTTCAGATGTTTATCCTGGACATTTGTAATGTTTATAAAATTAAGTATATTCCACCCTGCTGCGTTTCTTTTCTTCTGTACGTTTTCTCTTAAAAGTAAGAAGCTGACATTGGCTGAACGTGCTAAACCAAAAATTTAATAAGGTAGCTTTATATTTTGACATGTCCAACTACTTGTGAAAATGTTCCCCTTGCATTCTAAGCTGTGGGATATTTATTCACTCCTCTCATTTAGATAGTTGCATAACAGTCAGTGAAAAGTAAATTCTTGGGCTAGAACATAGTTTGGAGGAGATAAAACCCACATCAAAGGATGGATTAATGGAATGCTATAATGCCTACTGTCTGGAGCAGCAGTGACTATTTAACCCTACAGTCTGCAGATTACTTGGTTTATGGACAATACAAGATCTGTATGCTTTTCTCAGATCAGAATTTATAATTCTGGGGTATAAATTTCTGCTGTGTGGTTTGTTTTTTTTGAAAAAAACATTCTGTGCAAGAATAAAACTTATATGTGCAAAATGGCTTCACTTTAATGTTTGCAGAAGTCATTGTCTATTCAGTGCACTGTTTCTTTTGGTTATGCTCTCTGGAAAAAGGACTGCTGCAAATTGGTAGGGACATTCCATTATAAGCAATTTCATTTGTTAAATAGAAATCCTAGGGAAACATTTGACCCTCACATTTTGCTGCTTTTCAATTCAACTGTGAGGCCTTTGGTGTGGTATTATTTATCAAGGCCTTTAATTGCATGTGGGACAGTTTATAAATTTAAGTGCATTGTGCATCACATCCAGTTAGGAAACATCCCAGATGCTCATATATAAGCCAGGAGTCATGGTGCATTTGAGTAAATAGCCCTCCATCTGCTTCTGAAGACCACTGCTGAGGAGTGACACATACTCCTAATGGAGTTGCCTTAGCCTACTGTGTCACAACACAGCAGGAGCTAGAGCCTAGCTATTTGAAGAAGGACAATTGTATCCTATAATCCTTTTCACGGTAACCTCCAATATAAGTAAACTTTTGGAATGTACTATTTTTGCCATTTCAATTTTCTTGAAAAATAATGGAGGGCAACTTTTTTCCCTTCAAAAGCAGTCATAACAAAGTAGAATCTTAGATTATAGTCTGTTGTGATAGTCAACTAAAAATAGTTGTATGGTAGATATGTCAATATAAGATATTTGCTAGTTCATCTGGATAAACAGATGCCAGTAGGAAAATGTACACACCTTAATTTTTTTTCACCCTGATGCAACTATTGTAGTGTGAGATTGTTTATTAAGATGACTTAAATATTTTCTGCATTTGCGGAGATGGTGAACAGTATGAGAGTCAAAATTCTGCCCAGGCCCTACAGTCCCATTTATGTATGAAATAGTTGAACACACACCTTCTATTGATGGACAATTGGGCACTTTTGTGTAAGTGGGCATGCCAGAAAACTAAGAGAAGAGGAAGAAAGAGGTGAGAGAACAAGTAAGAGAGTAAGGAGATAGTATGTATAAAAGAAATAAAAAGAGAAACTGGTGGTCCAATAAAAAAATAAACTATTATTTCACAAGTAAGAAGAGAGTTCTGTGTCTCTAAACAATAACTATATTCATATTATCTGTACATACTATGTTATTGAAGGGACACGGTGCCTCACTGGCTAAGACACTGAGCTTGTTGATCGAAAGGTTGGCAATTCAGCGGTTCGAATCCCTAGTGCCGTGTAATGAGATGAACTCCCGTTATTTGTCCCAGCTTCTGCCAACCTAGCAGTTCCAAAGCACATAAAAATGCAAGTAGAAAAATAGGGACCACCTTTGGTGGAAAGGTAACAGTGTTCCATGTGCCTTTGGCATTTAGTCATGCCGGCCACATGATCATAGAGACGTCTTCGGATAGCACTGTCTCTTCGGCTTTGAAACGGAGATGAACACTGCCCCCTAGAGTTGGGAACGACTAGCACATATGTGCGAGGGGAACTTTTACCATTTTACTATGTTATTGTTCAACAAAGTTTTAATTATTCATAATCTCCTGTTCCTGTTGATAAATGTGATAGAATTTGTTAACTACATATAACATAATATATCAGAAGGAGCACCATTAAGAGAGGAGATAATCTTAATATAAGAACCTAATATTATTATTATCAATTATTATTGGGGTGGTACTGAGGTAGCAAGGTTTTAAACATAGATAAACACTATGAAACTGCTTATTTTAAGATTTGCTAGAATAAAATGTTTTGTTACAGTGAACAGATAGTTTCTAGAATTCAAAGGGAAATCCAACATTAGATTTCCCTCTCCTAAATGGAAACCTGCATTTGACATTGGAGAGAAAAATTCAAAGAAAACCTCTGTAATGTTATACTAGAGGTTATATGTTTGCATTTTATAGTATGAAATAATATGATATGAATCTTGGCAATTTGCCATTAAAAGTATCAAACAAATTTAAGAAAACTGGTTCTGTGATTTTATAGAAGACCCAGTAATTGTTTTAAAAATCTTACTGGGGATAGAGATAATGTGAATGAATATGATATGCATGAATATATTTGCTTAGAAAACATTGGTAGGTCAGCAAAACAGTAGCTGTTAACAGTAGTAAAAATAAAATAAAATAAAATCATTTCTTTATAACGACAGAATATCATTATAGAATACACCATGACCTATGTAGCAATTATAAGTGATGAATGTTTGATAACGTTCCTCCAGGCCTTCCTGTCCTCTACCATCCTCTGTTGACCGTCTGGTGAGATCTATGTGTAGAGTCGTCTCTTGGGTTGTTGAAAAAGAATGTTTGCTATGACAAAATTCTATCAGCCTGTGCCCTACTTCATTTTGTACTCCGAGGCCAAACTTGCCTGTTATTCCAGTTATCTTTTGGCTTCCTACTTTAGCATTCCAATCCCCCATGATGGTAAAGACATCATTTTTTGGTGTTAATTCTATAAGGTGCTGTAGGGCTTCATACTCTTCAGCACCAGTGGTTGGGGCATAGACTTGGACTATTGTGATATTCAATGGTTTGCCTTGGATTCGAACTGAGTTCATTCTATCATTTTGGGAATTGTATTCCAGCATTGCTTTTCCTATTCTTTTATTAACTATGAAGGCTACTCCATTTCTTCTGAGGGATTCTTGCCTGTAGTAGTATACCTGATGGTCATCTGAATTAAATTCACCCATTCCTGTCCATTTTAGTTTGCTGATTCCTAAGATGTTGATATTCAGCCTTGTCATCACTTGTTTGGCAATGTCCAGCTTGCCTTGATTCATGGATCTTACATTCCAGGTTCCTATGGAGAAAAAAATCTTTACAGCATCAAACTTTCCTTTCACCACCAGATGCATCCAGAGTTGAGCATCCTTTCGGTTTTGGCCCAGTCACTTCACTCTTTCTGCTTCTACTAATACTAGCCCTCTGCTCTTCCCCAGTAGCATATTGGACACCTTCTGACCTGAGGAGCTCATCTTCCAGTGTCATATCTTTTTGCATTTTGGTACTGTCTATGGGGTTTTCATGGCAAAGATACTGGAATGGGTTGCCATTTCCTTCTCCAGTGGATCACATTTTATCAGAACTCTCTGCTATGACTTGTCTGTCTTGGGTAGCCCTGCATGACATAGCTCATAGCTTCATTGAACTACACAAACCCCTTCGCCACAACAAGGCAGTACTCCATGAGGGCAGAAGCAAAATGGCTACGTATAAAAGCATGCTTCTTTGTCCTTTATTGTGTAATAATGAGAGCTAGATAGTGAAGAAAAACATAAAAGTGGAATACAGCTGAAATAGGTTATATAAAAAGAATATGTAGTAAACCCAGAAGAAATAGGGGAAAAAATGAGTAGGTGCTGAATGAATACATTTTGAATATAAAAATATTACGTAGGTATTAGAATCAGTGTTATTTTGGTGCATCTCATTTGCATGTAATTATTTGTTTTATTAATGCTTGTCCTTATTATCTACCTTTGAAATAAGTACTGAAGGTGACATCCATAGCACTTCCTTCTGCTATGTTTTTTCACAGCAATCAACTTTGTGAGGTAGGTTAGTAGAGAAGGACTGACTGACTGACTCAAAGTCAAACAATGAGCTGTGATGGCTGAATGTGAGCCAAGATCTCCCCGGTCCTAATCCAACACCTTCACCACTAGACAACACAGGTCGGTCTTTTGAGACAGCCACTTTGAGGATACCAAACATGCAGAATTTATTTAACATAATATAGCATTTTCCATCTGATTCACATTACAAATTAACCATAATAATGTTTTTCCACACACTCATCCATATTTCCATTGTGGCTTCATGTGAAAAGCTGTGATCTTTTTTTTAAAAAAAAATACTGAAATCCTTCATTCTTTTATAGAACCTCAAATGGTTCCCTTGCCTGTGGTCTCAGGTTCTAGCACATTGTTTCTAAACCTTGGCCGGTGGAAGATGTGTGGACTTCAACTCCCAGAATTCTTGGAGTTGAAGTCCACACATTTTCCACTGGCCAAGGTTGATAAACACTGTTCTAGCGGAATCACTGCGCTAGTAAAAAATGAAAGTATGTTCACTTGGCCTTCTGCTTGGCAGGGGGCCTAGAAAATCAAACAGCCCATCAAACAGATCTGAACTGCTGAAGTTAGTAAAACTTGACAGTTGCATGTCATTAAATAATTTAACTTCAGCCTAGAGTACCTTCCTTTCCCTTGGAATTACTTATTTGTAAAACTCTAATAGGGAAAGGTAAAACCAACTACAAATATTAAAGTAAATCAAGACAGCTTCCCTCTTATAAAATTGGACTACTCTTCCATGTTAGAAGAAATAAAAAAAAAAGATTGCCATATAATATAGTGTATATCGAAGTACTTTTCTGACAAAAGGAATGCCACTGAAATGTTTATATCCTTCCTATACCAATATTTTTAAAGAGTAACCAGAGTAGCAGAGACTCCTGATTATAGAATCCTTCCATGAATAGGTCAACAGTCAACTTATGTATTGTAGTTTTCATTACAGAAGATAATGTGCCATTTTTTTCATGCCTCACCTTTTCTTCTAAAACTATTTGAAGCCTCTTAACATGGAACAAATCCAAACAACTTTGATTGCTGATGATATTTTACTGCACAAAAATAAAGAGAAATAAAATTAGCCTTCTGTTTTCTAAGCTATAGAAAGATGTTCCTTGTGAAATATGATCAGCAATCACTGATGCTTTTAGGAAAGGAGTCAAGGCTTGTCTGTCTAGCTCAGCCCTTTCAGTTTTATTGGATCATAATGTTTTTGTTTTGCTTTATACCATAAGCCACCTTATGGCTGGCTGAGCAGAAAGACAGATGCAAAAACATGAAAAAATGATTAAACTTGAAAAAATATTGTTGTTTATTCTAGGTAATATACAATAATGGGGGCCAATGTTCAAAATATAAATTTAACTGTCCATAATAAACCTATCCAAAGTTTACTTTAGGTCTAAAATTTTGAAATCATCAGAATGGAATAAATACTATGGGGAGGAGGGGGGAAGAAAGAGAGAGAGAGAGAGAGAGAGAGAGAGAGAGAGAGAGAGAGAGAGAGAGAGAGAGAGAGAGAGAGAGAGAG
>JANHFM010009101.1:27101-46725 GCA_032468115.1 Grayia smithii
TATTTTAATTGGTTTTTAATTCATTGCTTTGTTATATTTTTATTTGTTAGCCACCCCGAGTCCTTCGGGAGAGGGGGTGGCATATAAATGCAATTAATAAAATAATAAATAAATAAATATTTTTGGCCAGTTATACTCCCCTGCTATAAACATGCTAATGGAGAGTATAGTGCAAAAATCTTGATGCTTTCATTTCAGGAGAGGATGTCAAAGCAAAATCTTTTTCGTGCACACTCATAGAAGTTCTTAGTTTCATTGGTGCTTCTTGCAATTTTTATAACACCAAATATATATTAAGGTATATATCTGGTGTCATCTGTTATACTGTATTAAGCTTCAAATCATTAAAGCAGCCACATCATTTTACCAAGGTACTATGCATGCAAAAGCAACTTGAGACAACCAGGAGTAGCTTATGACAACATATAAGTCTGGAAAAAGATGTGACTTCTTTAATTATTTAAAATTAAATATGTCATGAATTTTCCTGTTCAATGTGAAGGGCCTTTTTTCAGTAATCCTAATCTTTAGTGTTTTCTTTCTCTTTTCTAGTCAATTTCTTCCATGGAATTACTTTTCTTGTAATTTAAACAAAATACTGTCATTATTAAGCTCTTAGCTTTTATTTAAAATCAGAATATATAGACAAAACAAATAATGTGTAATTTTTTAAATATGTTAGTTTTCAAAAAACAAAAAAAAAACAAATAGTTAATGTGTAATCTTTTAAATATGTTAGTTTTCAAAGCCATCATTCAGGGCAGCTAACCTGGAACATCCCCATTTTGTCCTCTATGATTCTTATGGAGTATGTTAAACTAGGGGAATTTGTCCTAAATTGCCATTGTTTTTTGATGTTTTAATAGGGATTTGACTCCCAACTTTTTACATCAACTCCAATCATACTACAACTAAATCATAAAATGCCAAGGGGGAAAACTTGAATTTTCTTACAGTTTTCCCAACGATCAAAACTTGACCACCACAGTATTCCCTTGTCTTTGATTTTGACAATCATCCAAATTCCCAGCTCAATGTTTGGAAACAGAAGTATCTGCTTAAAGGTGAAGTGCACCTGGTAACAATTAAATGGAAAAAAAAAAAAAAAGGACTAGTGCCTGAGGATCTGGTAACTTTCTTGTGAAGCTACAAAAACAGCTTTTTTCTTCTTCTTTTAAAAAAAACTATTCCTGGAATGATCTGTATTATTATTATTACTACATTGGTGTTTTCAGAATCTAGACACATAACAACATTCATATATTGAAAAGTATTTGGGCAAACTTTGAAAGTAAGTTGGCTGTAGTGAATTGACTGATGGATTGTCATAGACCCCTTCATGACTGGTAATGAACCTTAAACCCAGTTTCAGCCACAGTCATAGTCATTCACCTCTAGGACAATCTACCAGTCACTGCAATGATCACAGCAGCCTTCTTCCCTAAACTTAATGTTTCACTGTTCAGGATCTTCATGGGCGGTAGATTTCCAACAGGGCTATGACCTTATTTACTGCTTTCTGTTTCCACTGTAAGAAGAAACTTTGTTTAATTCTTGCTTGTATCCAATAAAAAAATATGTAACATCTAAAAGCAATAAACAGAACTTCAGGCTGTTTCTTCTTTCTTGTTAAGAGTCCTTCCTTCTCTTCAGCCCATTCAGCAAAAAATATGATCTTTAACATTTGCTAATGACTTGAATTGGGGTCAGTTCAGACATCCCGTTGAGGCAGAATTAATCAGGCAATAGGCTTGCCTCCGGTTGCAAGTGATGGGTTCACGCAATAAAGCTTGTCATATAACAATATTCTGTCATAGTTTACACTGTTGTGTCAAATTAGGTCCCTGTGTTAGTGTTTCACATGTTTTCATTGAAAGCTGTGTATAGTTTTCTTGGCTCCAAAGCTTGTGAAAAAAATGTAATAAACATTGCAATCCGCTAAATTAAATTACCAAAATTCACAGTTGGGCTTGTAAAATGGGTCAAATTATGTTTCAGTTTATCAAATTGTTGGTCTGGTCCATTTAATTAAAAGTTAAATTAAAGGCAGACATCTCTTCCTTCTTAGCATTCTAACAAGATTGATGCAGAGCCAGTCCTGGGGTTATTTTGTGATTCTAAATAAACACTATAAATGGTCTGTATGAAAGTATAAAAATCCACACCAAATGTTTAGATATGTTATTAAAAATAATTTCTTCTGTGCTTTTGAGAGTTGACATAGTTATGGCTGGAACACTAATAAAATCCATAGCTTAGGTTTATAGAGTTTTGATAAATTAGTTTTTTTTTACATTTTGAGTACAGTTTTCTGTAAAGCAGTACATGGTTAATTAAAATTTAGTGCAGGAAATATGTCTATAAGTATGTACAAGTAGCATTAGAATTTCTGGATGGATGCTTAGTGTGTAATATATTTAATGTAAATTACACATATTTCATCTACTTATTTAATCTGCCTATAGAGATTCACCGTATTTCCCATACTTCCATCGTGCTGTGTAAAAAACAAGGAAGCAAAATATAGTAAGGGTGCAATGCATTTTGCTTTTCTTTTTCACCTGCCTGACAGTTTTGCAGCTTACTTAGTATACCACCAAGTATACCATCAAGTATACCACCAAGTATACCACCACTTACTTAGTATACCACTTAGTATATATATCCTTCTATAGATGCTGATTGTCATCACTGAACTTAAAAATATGAAAAGTTTAGGACAAGAGAAAATGCTAATAGATATTGATCTTAGATCCTTTACTGATATCTTCCAAATTCTTTGTTTCTTGTTTTTAAACAGTCCTCTGCTTGCTGTCTCCTTCGGAATCTGCTGTGCAGTTCCAGCAGTAACCTTGCTGATCCTTGGAGTAAATCCTCTTATTGGTGCCTTAGGAGCCTTCAACATTTTCCTGTACTCCTGCTGCTATACACCGCTAAAAAGAGTTAGCATTGTGAATACATGGGTAGGAGCTGTGGTTGGTGCAGTTCCACCCGTCGTGGGTTGGCTAGCAGCAACTGGTAGTCTGGATGCAGGTGAGTATAAAGTGAAAATCCATCACATCATAGAGAAGAATGGGAATTTTAAAAATTCCTTTTTGCTTTGGGACTAGCAAAAAGCAAGCGCAATATATTATGGAAATAAGTGCTTTGTTTCTCATAAGTCTCTATTACAAATAAAACATTGCCTGGGGTAGCCTTTACATTTTCCAGAATCTACATCCCCCATTTTTAATTCCTTAGCACTCCTTTCTACATACTGATATATGAGTAAAAATCAAGAACATCTTTGTTTTAGATACTCAAAAAGATACATAGAGGTTCTTGGACAACATATGCAGAGGCATGAGACTAGCATCTTAATCTCAGGGTGGAAGAGAGTTTTTAGTAAGCATGAGATAATTCAAAGAGTAAAACACTTAAAAACTTACTTTAATGATAAGCTGTTATATCTTGGGAATGGCTCCAGGCATGGAGACGATGGACTTTGTAATAGGGGTAATGCAATAGAGTCACAGAAAAAGGGGTAACATGCATATAAACCACTTGATTAGCTTGACTTCTAGCTTAAAGCTGATGGAGATCATGGTTTATTTTAAAAAGCTTCGAGGTCGTTCAGTGCTGGAAAAGAACAGTATTGATGATTTGAAAAGATGTACAGGTACAGTATTTATGTGGTCAGGTAAGATTCATCTGTCACTGCTAGGTACTATAAGAAGTTGACAGGTATGGCCTGCAAGATAGCTTTCTTTAAATGTTATTTGTTTAACAAAAAATCCTCTTGGCAAGATAAGATTGAGAGGTTTCGCCTCATGGATTTGACAAAGGTACCAAGAAAAGAAGGGAAGTAGATGGCTGCCAGATATTTTGAGCTATTTGTACAACATCTATGGTACACTTGAACCAAAATGGAAGCAGACTGCTACTCCTGAGTAGGGAGATGAGATGGCAGCTTTTCAATTGATCTCTAGGAGAAACCAGGAACTGAGGGTTATGTGATTTAGAAACAATCCTTACCAGAAAGTTAGAGTGATTTCCTTGTACCAGAAGTTACATTTAGCCTGTGATTTTAAATAATGGTGTGTTTGGATATGTCAAAAACCAAGCAAGCTGTTAATGTGCATATCTGTTCTGTGAAATTACCTGTGCCTGATCTCTTCCTGCTTAGCCTTTGCCACCAGCATTTTCACATACCTTGAAATCTTGCTGTCTATTCATTCATAAGATATGAGCAATCTTTTAATAGCCAGGGGCTGTGCTTAACTTTTTTTTTTAGGCGGTGATGGTACAAAGTGCATGGGGCAATTTTTGTCTCTTGAATTTTAGAAAAAGTTGAGGAGTTTGTGTATGTATGTATGTATGTATGTATGTATGTATGTATGTATGTATGTATGTATGTATAGCCAATTTTAGACTTTACAATTGTTTTCCTGATTTTAAAAGCTGAGGCCAAAGTTGGCTTCAACGATAACCCACCTCTGCCTTTGATATCATGTGAAATCACTGCCTTTTATTGATTTTTCTTGTCCTGTTCCAAGCCAGTTTCACAATGCATGTGCACCAAGGAGTTTACTTGAAAGACAAGCAAACAGGGAGACTGTTCAAGGACACCCACAGAGCAACAAAATCCCAGTCCCTAGAGGGCTTACTTGCAAAAAAAAAACAGGGGGGGGGTTCAAAATAGCCAGAATTCAGATGGTGAAAGCAAAATTATAGTCAGGTCATCATCCAGGAGTCCAAACATAGGTTGACAGTTGATCTGAGGCAGCAAGAGGGCAGCTTTCACAGGCAACAGGTTCAGGAAACATACACAAAACACAATGTTACAGGAACCAAAATGGTTGCTTTCAACAGAGAATTGCTGGTGACAATAGCTATTCAGTAGTATCTGCTTCTGATATAGACAACAAAAGCAGGACAGGCGATAAACCATGAAAAATGCCTTTGCATTCCTTGACCTTCTGCACAATGTGCTTTAGGACTGGAGGGAAGTCTTGGATCTAGCCCCTCATGTTTCCCTGACTGCTAGGTTCTTCCTGAGCCTCACATTTGTCCAATACCCTCCAGCAATTCCAGGTGCACCAAATAGCATGGATCAAAACCTACAGATGACTAGCATTTCATACTACTGAATCTGCCATATAGAAGTCTTTGGAGAGCATCCTTGAAGCAAAGAATGGTTCTCACCATGGTTTTGCACAGGCAATTGCTTTGGCATGCCGAGCTTTGCAAATTCAGCTGTTTGCTCACTTTAAGCATTATTTCAAGACATCTTCCATTAAATAGAAATGTATCCAATTCATGCCAGGTCTGTCTCACATCATTCTTTTATTGTTGTTGTTGGACTTGCAGGCAGTAGCATTCACTCTGGAAGTTGTATTGAATTGCCACTTGCTGACATTTGGTATGCAATTTAGTTAAAAATTTTGATTGCATAGATTGCACATTCTGTCATTATCAGTTTGGCATTTATATTTTCATTGTAAATGTTGGAACTCCTGTCAAACATACAGGTTTTAAATGTAAGCAGTATTTTATTATTCTATATAATTTCTAGGATGGGCAGTTCAAAAATCATTGTAAATAAATACAAAATTACTAATGAATGAGGGGCAGTTCTCAAAATAGGTACTATTAGTTCAGGGCTTTGTTTCATAAGAATTTATTCAAAAGTTACTCCAGAAGAGAGAAGGGGAAAAAGAGGATTTTTTTAAAAAAAATATTTTTGAAAGACAAATTGTGAATACCTTTGTTAGTGTGGACAAGGAGACAGAGGTCCATGCCAGATTTCTGGAATCCATTAGTACTTCATCATTAATTAGCATATATAACTTTAAGTAAAAAGGCAGAAATACATTTGTGCACGGTTAAAAATAGAGAAAGTGAAATTCTGTACTGAAAAAGTAATTCAACAAGAAAGAAAGAATTAGGCAGAAAGAAATCCAAGATTTTATTGGCACTTGCTGTATTTTATTTTTTATGGGAAGGGAAATTTGTTTATTCGCTTTGTTAAATCTAGCCATTTAGAGTGAATCATCAATTCGTTTTTCCTTTGGGCAAGAGTTTATTACTAATATATCCTCCTTCTTGATTCATGGCATACCATCTAGTCCTATTTAGTGGTTCTGCAATTCCATGGCAAGAATTGTGCTGTAAACCAGAGAATCTAAAAGGCAATTTCAATTTCTAAAGAAAAATGAATAAAAATGCAATTAATCTAGGTAGAAAGTATTAGTCAAAGGTATTTATATATTCACAGGCCACTCCTGAAAGTGAAGGTTTTTTCATATTAATGATAAATTGTGATAGTTGAAATATAGCACAAATATTAGTATTTATGAAGAATTTTTGTTTTTTTAAAATGTTCCTTTTATCCTTTCACAAAAAGAAAAAAATGCAAAGAACAAAATTATGCATCAAAATGAGAGAAATCTCCATTTCTCAGTTGGTCTTGTTTATCTAATAACTTGCATTTCTAGTACTGTGTTTCCCCAAAAATAAGACATGTCCAGATAATAAACCCATTTGGGCTTTTTAGCCATCCCCACAAAATAACCCCCCCACCACCAACTACTTACATGCATGTGCAGCCGGTCCCGCCATTTCCTCTGGTTGCTTGCTGCACAACCAAAATGAGTTGAGAAGGCGAAGCCAGAGGTGGGAGAAGGGGGGACATGCTCTCCCCTCCCTGTTCTTCACTCCAGCTGAGCAGCCCAACACGTCCCACTGCACCCCAATGGCAACAGCAGCCTGGCTGCTTCCCTTCCCCACCGTCTCTTTATTGAAAGGGGTGGCAGGTGGGACGGGGGAGAAGCGAGACGCCTGGAGCAAGACATAGCTCCCCTTGCCTTCTCTCCTCCCCGCCCCGCTTGCCAGGCATGTTAGGGCTCCAAACTAAGACAAGCCCTGGCTCCAGTCTGTCTCAGCTCCCAATTGGCTGACCTTGTTACCATGTCTTTCCAGCCATGAATATTCTGACACAAATTGCATCCCTAACGGGGGAGGGTGGCTAAGCAAAGGGCAGGGCCCTGTCATGCCCGGCGAGAGACGGCAAAGGAAGCCATGTCTCGCTCCATGCATCTTGCTTCTCCCCCACCCCACCTGCCACCCCTGCCACCCCTCTCGATAAAGAAATGGCAGGGAAGGGAAGTAACTGTTGCCATTGGGGTAGGGTGGGATGTGTTAGGCTGCTTGACCAGTGCAAAGAACAGGAAGGAGAGGCAATGGCGGTGATGTGATATCCAGTCCCACTCTCGCCACCTCCTGCACCCTCAAAATAATAAAAAACCCCGATAATAAGGCCAAGCCCTTATTTGGGGGGTCAAAAGAAAATAAGATCCTGTCTTATTTTGGGGGAAACACGGTATTTAATTTGCTTGTTTACATGTGAAAAAAAGTCTAGTGTAGTCTAGGAATTTAGATGCATTGAAATTTATTATGCCTCAAATTCAAATCATTATTGTGGTTAATAGATTATTAATAGTTAATAGACTATATGTATTATTTGTTAGTTGATGAAAAAACTAATTTTAAGTTTTGGGTAGGTTTTCTGAGTTACACTTTCATTATTACAATTATTATTGTAATATCAGTTATAAGCATCTCAGTGATCTCTGCCTTAATTTTGTAATTTTTTGCAGTCACCTCTCCCATGTATCAAAATCTTGTCTTTATTTAGTTCCAAACAGCAAGTAGAAATTTAAAATAATAAACTTAATACGAGAAACCAGAAAAAGAAAGACAGATTGGAACAGAATAACCCTAATTACAGCAAGTATTGCCATCTAACAGTCAAGATTTTTCTATTATTGCCACATTTCCATATGAAAGCAGTAGACCCTGCTAGCCTTGCAAGATGGTGTCTAGTTCCCACTTCCACAGTGGACTCCAGAGACCGTCGAGCGTGGCACCTCCATGCTGAGAGAATGTATCCAATGTGAAACAATCCTGTTTGCAAGAGGGATGTTTGCCAGAGAAGGCTTCATCAGATAAGAGGATTTACTCTGGTACAGTCGTGATGGTGGCATGGCAGATAACAACAGCCTGGCAACTCTGTTAGACATTAGAGACCCACAGTGGCCTAGACCCATTGGTATTACTGGGCCCAAGAATGTTTATCTCAAGGGACTATTTAGTTTATCTCAGACGCCCCACTTCTGCCTTCGATTTTGCCTGAAAGAAAATCTTGCCCTAATTTTCATTCATTTTCAGATAATTTAAATAATTCCTGGGGCTGTGGAATTTATAGACTGCCTGTGTGTACTAATGTTAATCACACTGAGGCTGATTTTCAAATTGCCTTGACTTTGTAATTCAAATTGGGTCGTAGGGTAGACATTAATTATGTCAGCCCACATCTATTTACAACTGGGATTTTAAACTGGGCACTTCTTATCAGTAAGTGACAGGTGGCAGATGGATAGGTTTAACAACAAAACACCAAGGGGAAAAGAAAAAGACAATTGTGTGTGTGGCCCTTCCTGTTGGAAAAGCCCTCAACTATCCAGAAGAAAGGTAATAAAGAAAAACCCCTCACTTTGTTCTGAAGCAATGGCACTAATGAAACTTCAAGTGAATTTTCCCTCAGTAGGTAGGAAGGAAGACAGACAGACAGACAGACAGATAGACCATGTTTTGAACCACCTTCAAGCAAAATGTGTAACTGGTTGCCAAAAAAAAGGGTGGGGAAGCGTCTTTGCCTGGAACATATTATCCTGGTCTTGGAGAATTATATAGAGAATTGAGCTGCATAGATCTTTAGTAAAACTCTGGTTTTTTTTAATCTTCAAAAATGACAACTCAAAAATGTCTTACCCAGTTTGTAAAAGAGACAAACATCTTAATAGTGATGGATAGTACAAGGTACTTGAAGGCAAAATACTGTGCTGCTCATCTAACAAATATGGAAAGATATGCTTGTAGGCAGTTGTTTTAAATGTAATAAGGCAAAAGTCAGTTGATTCTTTTTTTCCAGTCATATTGCTCATTCTGCCATTGAGATACCTGAGGGATTGGTGCAATCAAAGTCAGGGCCCAGTCAATAAATTCATTGTCATCTCCACTGTACACAGCTGTGTTAAGTTCCCAGTGCTTTCAAATAAAAGAAAAAAATACTCAACCACCCATATGGGACAGCTGCTCCAGTTTGTTCTACCCTGGGTCTCTATTACAAAGTAATCAGCAGGGGGCACCAAAGTAGTAGCAAGAACAATGAGTTGACTTGACAGTAGTGTGTGAGAATAATAGGACTGAAATTGATTTGATTACAGCCTCATTAACTGAAACAATATTATGGAAACATATTGTAAACATGTTATGAATACAGCCTTGGATGCTTGTTGAGAATTCTAATTCAAGAGGTGATGAACTCCTGTTTTAATTACTGCATTACTCATCCTCTCTCTTCATCTACTATTCACTTTCCACTCTCTTATTTCTGTTCAAAGCTCTGCTGCTCAATATTTCCCATCCTTTGGGCAAGATAAATCCTTCCATTTGTCAATCCAGGGGAAGTATTTGGTTTGTGCCTGTGAGGTCTTGCCATTTTTTTTCTTTCTTACTCCTTTAAATTCTGTTGTTGATTCAAGGATGGAGGAAGAAAACAACAGCTGGTAATAGGGAAAGGCCCTAGGAAACCTAGAGCCTATATAATCTCTCTGGAAAGCATCAATGTGGTTACTTGGAAGTAAGTTCCAAGTAAATGTATTTTGACCATACTGGAACCACACAAAATTCAGTATAGTCATAGCAGGTGTTTGATCTCCCACTGGAAATGAATCAGACTTTCAGAAGAAGCTTCTGTTCTTCTTTACATAAGAAATTAAATCACCTAGGTCATTTGTTTTCTTGGAAGTGAAGGGAAAAAAGTTATTCCATAAGGCCAGATTTCTAACTTACTGATCCTGAAGTCATACTGCATTTAAATCAGGGTTGTCAAACTCCCAGCCCGTAAGCCAGATGCATCACATGCTAGCCACACCCACATCTGGTTTAGTGAAGGGGGACGACGACGTGAGTTTGATACCCCTGATTTAAATCAACCAATAGCCTAGCTTTTTATGATATTTTAAACAAATAAAAACAGTCTGAGACTTACTCTGTTCATATAATTATTGGAAAGTAAGCTCCAGTGAATTTGAAGTGACTGATTATTCTCAGATCAGTTTAATTGGAGCTCCTGCTTTAATCATGCTGTGTACTGGTTCTGCTGGAAAAAGTTGATCATTTGTATTAAGGATTGAGCAATATTTAGGTAACTTAGTGATTCTATGGAAGAAAGGAAGCAGCCTGTGATTAACTTCTCCTATAGAGAATTGATGCATTCAGGTTCCATTGCTTTGAAATACATTAAAAGTGAAATGTCAAAATGCAGTTCATATTTTAAATTCTTACCATTTGGAGATGTTGCAATTGTGTTCATACCACAAGCTTTCCCCTATTGTTAACAGAAGCATGGTTTATTCTGCTAATCCAATTTTCTGGGTATCCCTGTCACACTGAGCTATGAACTGTTATGCAGGCAAGGTTCACACAACACACAAGATTGAAATATGGCTAAGTTAAATTGTAGCTCTGCTTATCATGGAAATATAGTACATTTGATTTGGAGAGATAAGAAGTTTAAGCTAGTTTGGAGCTGCAAATCAGCCAAGGCTAGTGCAAGAATAAACACACATATTTTATTTACTATTTTTGTATGCCATTTTCAAAAGCTCTGAGCATCTGACAATCAAAATCAATTCATAAACAAAAAAGAACTTCTTCAAAAATAATAATTAAACCTGAGCATAATATAATAACTATCAAAACTATCAGTAGTATTCAAAATTATACACTCACTAGTTTCAGATCAGATTCCAACATACCAACTGGATCTCTGTAGAGAGAAAATTCCAAAGTATGGCAACAGCAATAAAAAATATTAATTTCTTGGATCACATCAGAGCAGGGGTGCTATTCAGCCAGTTCTGATAGGTTCTGGCGAACCGGTAGCGGAAATTTTGAATAGTTTGGAGAACCGGCATATATCACCTCTGGCTGGCCCCAGAGTGGGGAGGGAATGGGGATTTTGCAGTATTCTTCCCCTGGAGTGGGGTAGGAATGGAGATTTTGCAGTATCCTTCCCCTGCCATGCCTACCAAGCCACACCCACAGAACCGGTAGTAAAAAAAATTGGATTTCACCACTGCCAATAACATATGAAACCCAATGAGCAGAATATGAAGTAACACCAGTTTTAATAGTTCTAGTGACCACTCTATCTTTTCTCCATATACATGGGGTTCTTTCAACACTTTTCATAAATGACTAAGGGATATTAATTTAGACTAGGCAAGATCATCCTGAAAGATGATAATTTTAAGATGGCCAGATTTCTCAGTGCTGTGGCTGAACCAAGATTTCACTAGACATAGCCTGGCTATAGACTTTTTTTTTTATCAAGTGATCTCTTAGGCAAAAGATAAGAATCAGTTTCAGAATCAGGGGAGCAAAGTTTAATATGAATATAAAGAACTAACTCATTTGGTCCCATCTTGCATTTATAGGTAGTTCTCAATCGCAGGCATACAAGAACAAACTCAGTTAATTATAGGTAATCTTTTGTTCGTGACAGTAATTGGAATTGGTATTTTCAACATTAAGTGATGTGGACATAAAGCACGACTTCATGTGACCACAATGCTTGGCAACAGCAATCCCAGCATTCCCCATTCCCATCGTTAAATAAGGAACATGGGTTATTAAGCAAGTCCCGTGCAGTTTGCAAGAAGGCTGGCAGGCAAGTAAAGCACAGTGAGGAGGGGATGGATGCTGTCTAACAGGGGGAGGGTGTGCAAGCAGCTCGCAAAGCATGGTGAGAGTGTGGCAGGGTTGTGGTGGCTGCTGCCAGGCGGGTGTGAGCGACTTACTGGAGTGATTTGCAACCTTCCCTCTGCCTTCCCCATTGACTGTGCTGGTGGGAAGCCAGCAGGGAAGGTTGTAAATGATGATGATTTGACTGGGGGGGGGGGGAAGGGGGGTTTGCAACCACCATAAATGCAAGCCAGTTGGCAAGTATCCAGACTGGAATCACATGACCATGGAGGTGCTGTGGTGGCTGGAAATTTGATAACTAGTTATAAGCCTCCTTTTTCAGTGCCATTGTAAGCCTGAATGGTCAGTAATCTGTGACTACGTATGTATGTATGTATGTATGTATGTATGTATGTATGTATGTATGTTTATAGTGGCATAAAGTCTAATAATGATGAGAGTGATAAAAACATTCCCCCTTTAAAACTAACACAAATTAATGCAAAGTACTAAACTCCTATGTGGAGTCAACTTTAATTCCCAGTAGTCAAGATTGCAATGCCTTCTTAAATTATAAATATTTAATTTTGCTTCCTGAAAAACTATAGATCAACCTGACAGCTCTCTCTCCAGAGGGAGAATTGAGACCACAGTGGGCAGAATATCATAATCTTATTAATTTCATGAGTGAGACAAAGCTACCTCTTGTATTGATCTTAAAATCCAAGATGGTTTGCTGGGAAATTGCTCTTCTGGTGAATTTTAACACTATACCAGAACAAATACCCATACTGGTTTATATTTTGTAATTGTCCCCCCATGGCTTCTTTAATGCAATTAGTTACATGAATTAGAAAATCTCATTTCAATGTTCACCTAAAAGTCAGAATTTGAAGCAAAAATTTGGATTTATAATTCCATGCAAAGAAGGCTAATATAGGAAGGTATAAAATAAAATAATCTGAGCTGTCCAATTCAGATTTACAAATTTCACTATTCTTGTTGCAAAAGCCCAAGAAATAAATTAATCCAAACTGGAGTTATAACAAAAGCAGGGAATAAGGCCATGCCAAGAAACTCTACTTCCAATAGTGAATATGCCAACTGGCCCTTCTCCCTGGAACCTTTATCTAATGCACAAATGTGCACAGGGAAGCATTACAACTTGTGGAGAAGCATCTGTGTGTATTCACAACAGAGCACAGGATATAATCTGGCTCAGCATTGTATAATCATTATATAAGGCTCCCACAAAGGCAAGGGGCATGTAAAATTTATCTCTCTCTGGCTCTCCAGAGCACACAAAATGGTGATGGTGCAAACCAGCAGCCTATCAAGATATACTGTATTTTTCTGTGTATAAGACACACTTCCCTCCCCAAAAAAGTGGGTGGAAATGTCTTTGCATCTTATAGAGTGAATGTTGCCAAAGCCAGCCCCCACCCTTCGGCCTCTGCCTCACAGCAATTTGCCTCCTTGCAGCAAATAGCAAACAGCTTGGTCAGCTTCAGCACAGCCTGATTTAGCACGAGCAGATGATTGGTGGTTGGATCTGCCTCCCGGAATACCTATCAGCTGTTCCAGGTTGTGGGGATCGCTACTGTCCATCGCCACTGCTGCCCATTGCCGCCTCCGCGCACCCTATTTTTGGCTTCCGTGCGTCCTGTTTTCAGCCTCTGCATGCCCCATTTTTGGCCTGTTCCAGGGGTGGGGATTGCTGCCACCTGGAATGGGCCGAAAATGGGATGCACCGAGGCTGAAAATGGGGTGCACGGAGGTGGCGATAGGTGGTGGTGGCGATGGGCTGTGGTGATCCCCACAGCTTGGAACAGGTGGTATTCTGGGAGGCTGATCCAACTGCTAATCAGCTGCTTGTGATAAATCAGGCTGTGCTGAAGTTGACCAGATTGCTGTTTGCTGCAAGGTGGCAAAATTTCTGGGAGGCAGATTTTTTTTTCTTGTTTTCCTCCCCAAAAGCTAGGTGTGTCTTATAGTCCGGAGTGTCTTATAGTCCGAAAAATACAGTAGGTACTTTAGAGATATTCTGCTTCAAAACTCTAGGCCCAAACAACAGTCCCCACCACACTCCATCCTCAAACAAGTAGCAAAGGAGAACTCTTCCTCCAAAATTAGAAGCTCAGTACAAATATCCCAGTTCTCTTCATACAGCCTTTGCTCTCTGAAAAAAATATGTAGAAGCCTAACACTCTTCCCATTTCACAGCAGCAAATCCTCCCACACATCAAAAAAGTGATGAGCTTCTCCTGCTAGAATTCTGCCTTCTGCAAAGGACAATTATTCAATTCTACCCATTACTGCTACTGCTGCTGCGTTGATCAAGCAATCCTGAACACTGTTCTATTTACTCCATTTAATCAATCATCCGACAGCAACATTTCCCTAAGTGGCATAGAAAATGGATCAATTTAAGAAACACAATTCCTGTGAGCTATATTTGCAGCATATAAAAAGCAAATAAGTAAATAAAATAGTACCAAGACAGGCCAGGATGGATGGAGTATACCCAATTCCTGGCCCTCCTTGGTCTCTTAAGTAGCTTTCACTACCATCAATCATGGAAACTTTCTGGCTGTTGAAGTGGCTCAGGAGTGGGAGGTTCTACCAGTGGTGGTTCCTATAGCTGGTTCCGGTCAGGGGGTAGGGGTGACATCCATCTGTGTTTGGCAGGGCGCTACAGGGTTTAGTTTTCTTCCCACTGTTATTTGGAATATATATTTTAAAAACCTGGGTAAGGTTATCTATTAGCATTATACATCTTCATATGGTGCCTAGAGACTATTCAGCTCAGGATGGGGAAGAACTCGCAAGGGTTTTTATAACCTCACTAAAAGATCTAATGAGTTTCCATTCTTAACTCTGAATGGGGTTAGAGTTCCCAGGGAGAGTTGGTGTGCAATCTGATGGCTTCTGCTTTAACAACCGGTAGCAACTGCAGCCAGGAAAATCTTTGCATCAATAAACCCGGCCCATCAGTTGCACCTGTCCCTAGACTGGGACAAACACTGCTTACAGTCACTCATATCGTAGTCACCTCCCAACTGGATGGTTGCAAAGGGGATACCTTTGAGAAAATATTTGGAATTCTCAGACTATCCACAATGCAGCAGCATGTGAAGTAGTGGGCACCCATAATACGTGCACTAAGGCCAACTTGCACCACTGGCTCCTTGTAGGCTTCTAGGTGAAATTCAAGATGCTCACTTTCGTCTTTGATGCCCTGCGTGGCAGAGGAGTGGCTTACTTGTGGGACAGCCTAACCCTTCTAGTTGATGCTTGTCCCACCCACTCTGACAGAGTGGGTATGATCCACTCTGCTTTGCTGACATGGTGTAAATGAGGAGGAGATGCCAATGCAACCAAAGTCACTGCACAGTAAGAATATTCAATGGAGGTAGTGTGGAGGAAGGCATGGGCTGGACCGCCACAAGCACTACTCTTGCTTCTTATATATTCTAATCCTGGGAAAACATATTCATATGTATTCATATATTCAATATAAAACATATATTTTAATACTGGGGAAACATATTCAGAGACTACATGTTCCTAGTTGCTACTTGTTAGCCTGCTTGCTGTGAAATATTTGTTCCGCAGAAACTGCTTATCCCTTCTACAGCTCATTTCACCAGGCCCATAAAAAAAGATCCATTTATCAGTAGCAGTAATGCCTGGGATATTCTGCACTATTCCATCCCCCAAAGCATTCAGTGATATGCAGTGGGACAAGATTACTGTCTCCTGACCAAGTCCTTGACACATAATTTTGCATCAGAAGATTTTATTCCTAACACCAAGCCAATACCAAGCCATGGTATAGGAGAAGCCCGGGAAATCATCAAATGCAGCCATATATCGAGACTCTTTACTAATAAGGAACTTACTTTTTAAATATTCTGATAAGGTCTGCCTTCAGGAGGATTTTAAATAAAATCCTGATAGAAGCATGAAGGAGCTTGATAGGTACAGGGTCTGTGTTCCTGCACTTATTGTTAGATTAGTTTTTCAAAATACAGGTGGAGTAGACTCTGCAGCCTCAGTCCTCAGGGATAGCAAGGGGATAGGAAGCATGGATATGGATGATGGGAATGAGTTCCAAAATAGACAATGCTGGTTTGTTGGATACTAGCCAAAAGGTGGAGCCTATTACTATATCTAAGAGATAACTAGCTATTTTGGTTCTTATGAATGATGAATCTTCCACCTATTGGTGTGAGTAACTCCCAAAAAAGTAGTTTCAGAAATTTAAAGAAATATACTGCCTTGTCTAAAGAATACTTCAGAACTGGGGATACAAGACCTACTGGCTGCATTAATTAGAGTATAAATTAGAAAAATTGTGAGGCTGTTATGATGAGTTAGGAAGGATTATACCAATGATGCTTAAATCTGCTAACATTCTTCCATGTTTGAATAGCAGACAGATATCCTTAACAGCATGGTTCTTCATTAGTGAGCAGAGGCAAATACTTCCAGCCAAGTTGGGTCATGACTGGCATTTATGTATTTTCTAGTTTATTCTTCTATCGCAGAAGGAGGTATGTATTTAATGACTGCTTAGAAAATGAAGCAATGCTGCATCCTTTCCCCACACTCTTTACTTTAAACATAGCTAACCTGCTCTGTAATTTCCTCCCATGGTCTGGCAATGCAGATTTTCTTTTTAAACAAATACAGGTATTAAATATATAAATGTCTGGAAAGGAGGCTCAAAAGGCAGGTTTCCCTTTGCTTGGCACAGCCAACAGTGTAAAAAATAAATCCCACATTGTTGCAATACATTACCTCAAATTCAAACTTGGAGCTGCCAAAGTTAGTCCGCTGTTTCTGCCAAAAGTTATCCGGCTTGATTATCAGTGCAACGTGAATGCAACATGGAAAGGATTCCTGTAGGATCTTCAAAAGTGGCTTAATAGAGTCCCATTTTGATCCGCGCATATCTACAATTACTGTGAAACCTCGCTTGCACACCTCTTCACTAGAAAGGAAATAAAAAAGCAATTTAAAAAAAGACAAGCTGTATTACAAGTATAAAATGGATAATTCATCTGCCAATTCTGTTTGCATTTTCATCAAGCTACCTATTAGGAGTTTTACCTATGGAAACATTGTTTCCAGCCATAATTTTTTAAAACTTAAGATTTTTATCCAGCATGGTTAAGATTGGCAGGCAATCTTAACCATGTTCTGGGTATGTGTAAAAGCCTGCCCCACTCTCCTCTGGCTTCACTTCCTGCCACACATCCCATCTGTCTTTTTCATTTTCTCCCTCAATAATTTACGAAGCAGACTTGGCTTTTCTAGTCAGATACTAACAGTGCCTAGAATCTAACCTGGCACTGAAACTTTTGAAAAGCTCTGCAAATCATAACAAGAAGCAGTCATCTCAAAAATGAACAATTTCAGAAAAGCACTCTTGCAGCTTAATAGCAATAGCACTTAGACTTATATACCACTTTACAGTGCTTTAGAGCCCTCTCTAAGCAGTTTACAGAGTCAGCATATTGCCCCCAACAATTTGGGTCCTCATTTTATCCCCCTCAGAAGGATGGAAGGCTGAATCAACCTTGAATTAATACCATTTCATGACAATCAATAATTAGAAGATCACAAGGTGAGCTTCAAGCCTTCACCTATTAAGATGTAAAGTTAGGGGAAGGATGTTTTCACTATTGCTGTTTGTCAAATACCTAAGTGAAGTGCTTGGGTAAAATCACAGCAATGCCCCTTAAAGCTAAGTTTGTCAAAATCATTTTCTCCCTGATACTTACTTTCATTCCTTCCAGGACAAGCTCTCCTTGTAGTTACATAATTACAAAAATTGTATAACATAGAATACAAAATTGTCAGAATGAAAAAACAAAGCACATTTTGTCCAGTCATATATCCTCAAAATATAGCCCCTGTAAATGATTTTGTTTTGCTGCAGTGACACGCAGCTTCAAGCCATAATACACAAAAGATGCCCTTACCTAGGGATACACGCAAGGTATGAAATGAGCCTCCTAAGGTCCTCTTGTCGTATTCTGTCATGATTGCTTCGAGCTGGAAATGTTAGAATGGGGCCTCCACGCTTATCTCTTCCACCTGAAAAAGAAACACGTTGAATGCCCACTGCAGACTGTGGCGTACATTGAAGATAAAAGCCTCTTTCCCAGAGAGAGTTGCAATTGCTCACTATGCATCTGAGCCAAGAATTTGGGCAAGATTGCATTTCAACAGAAAGGCACCACTGTGTATGTTATGTTCTCAGTTAAAAGGCACAACGCTAGGGGGAGATGTGGGTAAGAAAGTTCTTTTATGGCTGCAGAAATTATGTTGAATATACTGGAAGTATTTTATATATGTACTGTATCTTATGTATCTATTTGTACCCTTCATCTTGTCAAAAGGACTGCAAATGGCTTCAAATAAATCCTATTTTTGCAACAATCACTGAAGGTAGGGTTAGAAAGACAGTGTTTATTCAATACGTAACTATTTTCATGGGGAAAACCCATGTCCTACAGTTCCTCTCAGTCTGTTGTGTTCTTTGTTGTCCGTTTTAGGGTGGGAACTCTTTTGCAAAGAGGAAAAGGAACTGAACCATGTTATATTTAGACAGCTCTATAAAATATTGGGCATACTCTAATGCTGCCTAAAGTACTATCACATCTAACATTGGAGAGAACAATGTTCCCCTATGACATAAGGCCGAGAATGGTTAAATTAAATTTCTTTTCGGTGGCTGATCCCAATTTTGAAAGCCAGCACAGAAAAGATAGTGCTCCCTCTCCAAGTTGTTTATAATTTCCTGATGGTTTTCTACAAGAATCATAGCCAGACCCAAATCTTCTAAGCTTCCAAGCTGTAAAGATACTGCATGCCTTTGTACCATTCTCTCAACTTCTGAAAGGTTGAGAAGCCAAGCTATTGGCAAGAGCAAGGAAATGTCAAGAAAATAACCCATGGAAAAGACTGGTGCAGGCACAATCTGAGGAATGGAGTCAGGACTAGTTGTGCTCAGCTCCAGATGCTATCTGCTATCTGGGATGAAGGGGATTGTCACATAGAGTACCAGACAATGCAAGATGGTAGCTATTGCCATTACTTCCCTTCTTTAAATAAGAAAGTAAATGGACACTACTCTTTGTTCTGCTTTCCATTGGAAAAAAAAAGTCCTCAAAGTCCTTTTGAATAATAATGTTCTCTTAACCTGGATCTCTCACGAAAGAGAAAGGGAGTAGTAATATTAGGATTATTTTGGATAACGTGCTGAGAGTGGAATGTGATGTAAGTCAGCTGTACACTAGAGTAACAGCATAATCACAAATGTACCTGTAATAACTTTATACTAAATTTATAGGTTTTATATTTTTACTATTCTCTCCTAGATCATGTTTTGCTATCAAATCCTCCCATCCCCTATGCTTCTCCTTATCACATACAAAAATTAAGGCAACATTCTTGCATTTGTGATGCTGTTTATTAATAGATGCATTTTTTCCTACTGCTACTACTACAAACCTGAGGTAAATTATGTTGCTTCATATACTACAGTAGCCTGATATGTACTATATTAATGAATTCAAGCCATAGAACAATAAACCAACTTTCTTTTTTGTTTTGAAGATTTTTTTGGTACTATATGAGGAACATTAAAAAAAGATATATAAACTACATAAGACAAAAAAAATAACATACAAATGACTTAACAAAGGTTTAGAAATCTTATAGAGGTTACAATTTTCAGTATAACATACCGTAAATTCCGGCGTATAAGACAACTTTTTAACCCATTAAAATCTTCAGATAAGTGGGGGGTCATCTTATACGC
>JANHFM010009102.1:1058-16489 GCA_032468115.1 Grayia smithii
TTGTGCTCAAAAAAAAAAAAAGTTGTAAGCCGCCCTGAGTCTCCAGAGAAGGGCGGGGTATAAATGGAATTAAAAAAAACAAAAAAAAACAAAACAGAGAGAGATGGAAGTCAATGTTTCTTTTTCTTTTTTTCTTATCCTTCCTCACTTCTCTTCCCCCTCTTCCTCCCCACCGTTTTCCTATTTACTTTTGTATTTTGTATCTTATTTTATTTTATAACTCAGTAAAAATGTTACAGTAGGATGGTGCTAAATTTGCATTTAATATCTGCACTACCAACATCCTTCTATTCTTATGCTTTCCTTTTGTGTACATTAAAAGTTGACCATATATCTCCTTGTTGTTCTTTTCACTTGTTCTGATTGGCCTCTATCACTGCTTCTTACATATTTACAATGTGTCAAAGGGTAATGTTGACCATCAAAACTTCACTGACAACCCAGTGAATAAAAGTGGATTCTCAACCTAAGCAAGTCATACCACATGTATGGTGGATTTCTTAGACATTGTGAACAGGGGTGGGTTCTACCCACCTTCGCTACCGGTTCTCTTCGTGCATGTGTGTGCACGCGCGCGCGTGAAATTTGTGTGCGCTCACTTCGCTCACGTGTGTGCGTAAACCGCGCTACCGTGCATGCACAGAAAATTTAATTTCTGAAAAATCACCGAAAAAGTGCTCTGCGCATGCGCAGAGAGCTAATTTCGGTGATTTTTTTAAAAAAAAGTGAGTTGGGGCGCGCGGGTGGGCCCGGGGCCTGGACGCTGCGAACCGGTTCGGTGACATCACAGCGTCACCGCTACCTATTCGCGCAAACCGGACCGAACCGGGGGCAACCCACCACTGATATATATGTTGTTCAATACTGAAGAATTTTCCTTTAAATATGCATGGTGGTTGCATTTGATTTGTTGTAATTGCAAATATCTTTACTGGTTGCATGTTAACCTACGAATTAGTTTTATTAAATGTAATTGTACAATTGTATAATTGGTTTTTCTTTTGAACTATACTATATCATGTTAAAAGTGCTTAATAAATGAATACTATTATCACAACCACATATATTTACAATTTATCAAGTCTCTATTACATCAATATATCCATCAGAGTAAAACATTCTCAAGGAGAGTCCATTAATAAGCATGGGAAGATTACTGTTAGGGAACCAGGTTATATAAATTGTTTTTTTTAAAGAACTGCAAGGCATGGTACTCTGTGATGTGATTAATTTCAATATCAGACTCTCGTTATCTGGATTTACCCACTATAGTAAACTTTATTTCCTGTTCCTGTATGCATTTAATTACAAAACAGTAGGTTCCTAATAAGTGTTCAAGAAGGCAACCTTCACTTTCTCCAAATAACTCTCTTCTGAACTTTAATTTTCCTGGTATAAATATTACTAAACCATTTTTGCAAATATTTTGGCTCTTTGACTGGTTTGCCAATTACTTTTTTTGACTGGAAATCAATACAAATTTCTCCAATACAACTTTCATAATATTTATTACTAGAGAAAATCCATTTTGGAGTAAAACAAAGAGGAGGAGCTTGCATTTTGTTTGTCATTGAAGAAGCAGCTGTTAGAAGAATCAATTTATTAGTATCCTATGCCATGATTTTTCTAGGTGAAAAGACCAATATTACCTTCACCAGGAAGCTCCAAAAATAATACAATAACAACTGATGTAGAAATTAACCCAAATATCTCTTCAAAGGGTAATGAGTACAAAAATATACAAATATGAATATAATTCTACACTAAAATAGCTTGATATTCATATCAATTTGAACATTCAATTTGAATTTGAATATTCAAATTCAAGGAGGTCCTCCCTCCTACATCTTCCATCTCTTTCTAAAAATGCTAACCTTACAGATTACTATGGAGGTTAACAGTCATGGGGGAACCGAAATTGCTTACAGTAGATTTCATAGTATTCCAATGTAGGAAGCCTAGTTACCTACATGCAGGCTTTGTTTAGATACTATACCCTTGTATCCTGGACATAAATTGTTTCAACTCCTACTCTCAAAATGACGCTATAGAGCACTGCACACCAAGACAACTAGACACAACAATAATTTTTTCCCGAATGCCATCCCTCTGCTAAACAAATAATTCCCTCATCGCTGTCAAACTATTCATTAAGGCTGCATTACTATTACTATTAGTCTTCTCACCGTTCCTATCACCCATCTCCTCCCACTTATGACTGCATGACTGTAACTTTATTACTTGTATCCTTATGGTTTATATTGATATTGTTTCCTGATTGTTTATTTGTACCCTATGACTATGTGTTGTACCTTACAATTCTTGATGAATGTATCTTGTCTTTTTATGTATACTGAGACCATATGCACCAAAGACAAATTCCTTGTGTGTCCAATCACACTTGGCCAATAAAGAATTCTATTCTTGCTTTGGAGGGACTGAGGGGTGAATATCCCCAATTATCCCTCTCCATCCTTCTACCTATCGTTCCTGAATTAAACTACACGGGGATGAAATGTGCTGCTCTCATTGCCAGCCGCTACCCTGCCTCTAATGTCTCCAGTTGACTCCCTGCCAAACAGTGCCATTCTGATGATCAGCATGCAGCACTGATAGGAAAGACATTTATTGATTCTTCTAGTTTTGCTGCTCTCTTCAGCATGTCACCCAAAAAATGAGGAGGGGATTGGAATCTGCAAGTCAGAGCATTGCAGCAGAAATGTGACAAGTGGATACAGAACTTTCATATCCAGGCTCCTCCTTCTCATGTACTCATTTTGCTTTGCTTTTGTTTTGATAACCTAAACTGAATAAATTGACAGTTTGGTCTAGTAGTGGTTAAGGGTCTGGGTTTGAAACTAGGAGATGATGAGTTCTAACCCCTCCCTAGGTACAAGACAGCTGGGTGATCCTAGCCAGTGCCTCTCTCTCATCTCTAAAAAGAGGGCAATAGCAAACCACTTCCCAAAAACTTTATCAACCTGAAGTCAGCACTGACTCAACTCCCCACCCCCACCCAAAAGATAAATAAAGTTAAAAACAAAAGCAAAGTAGGACAAGCATACATATAATGGCAGCTAGAATCCCTTCCACTCTCCAAGCCTTACCAGTGGTGGCCATTTGACTACACGTACATGCAGAAAAGCAGGAAATGTTAGAGTTAAGGCTGCATTTTGGGTGATATATTCAGAGGAGGGAGGGGGCTTAGAAAGAAGCAATTGGCAATATTCTGAGCCAGAATTTAGCTGCCCCTCTGATAAGGCTGTGATGTGGTTTTTTGTTCTGGATATTTTTCCATCTTCTGTTGTGACCAGGTTGATAAGAATGGTCTACCTGCCTTAAGCTCTCAAAGCAAGAGGTATACAGATGTTATTGTCAACCCTGAAGCTGTTCTAACTGTGGCCATTTTCTTTTGTAGCTTTCCTCTAAGGAGGTTTCTTTTTGCATTGCTTCAGGGCTGACCCAGCCTGGAGCTAATGGACCAGGGCAAGGGTGGGGTGTAGAGGTAGCTGGGGTGTTGTAGTCTAAATAAAATTCTTCCCCCTGGGAATCAAGGATGTCCATGCAGGTGTTTGAAAGAAAGATGGAGACTGAGGTCACCTAGCAACAGGACTACATGTTGACTGGACCACGTGACTGGAGATGGGGGGGGGGCAGTGACAAAGTTTTACTTTAAATTGGGTGTAAAACTGGCAGGAATTTAGAGCCAGTTTTCCACCAAGTCTGTGCCAATTTGATATGTCCCAATAAAATGTTCTTTGAGGAATATGCCTGCCTCTGAGTTCTCATTGAAGGGGATGTATTACTTGGAACCTTGACAGTTATATTATGCAAGATATACTACTACTATTATATAATGCTCCCATGTATGGTATTTTATACATGCTTTCCTCCTCCTTCCCCCTTGAGAGAAAGGAAATTCTCTATTTCTACACAGTGCATTCTTACATTACATTACACAGCTGTGTAATGTTTTCAGTTACATTGTCCAAAACTGGCTCGTTTCTAAACTTCATATTTCTTTGGCCAGCTTTTCTTCCTGCACCAAATTTGCTTTTCAGACAATTATGCTACTGACAGAACTATTTCTAATGTTCTGTTAGCTTGGGATTGCTTCTAGATTCTATGGAAGAGACCGTAGAGAGAGTGAAATTGGCGCTGTAATTTCAATGTCACACAATTTTAGCCTATTACACCATTTCACCATTATGATATTTCAAGCCCAGGAATTAGTTTTTCTTAACATTTCGGTCACCGCTATTTCCAGCTATTTAGGGAGCCAACAGCAGAATGGTGGCAAATGAGGCTGATCAGGGATCAGCAAGGAAGAAATGTAAGTTCACAAGCCTAAAGGGCCAATAAGTGCTACAATCTGATCACACACCTGGCCAAAATAATGGTCCCCAGTACAACTGATTACACCTTTATGCTGTTCTTTGAATCAAATTAAAGATGCAGCTAAGGACAGCTGAACCTATGATAGGGACACAGCAAAAAATAAGATGTTGCCAGAGCATAGTTAAGTAGAAGCAGGAAGGTATCCATTGGGTTAGGTATATACACGATTCTTTGTGTATGTTCCTTTTTATTCTACAGTTCACTCACCTCTGAAGATTAGGTGAATAAAGCAAGTAATTGTGTGAAAGTGAAGAGATACAACAAATTGACTGCAATGTTTGGCTAGATAAGATAGGAAGCCAGCTTGTAGAATATATAGGGATTGGTGGTGACATAGCAAAATGACTTTGGGATCATTTTCTATCAACTTTATGTGGGCACTTGCTTTTGAATGTTTTTGTGTGCATGCTTGCTGTTGACTCCTGGCAACTGCCTAGATAAGTCCCTGCATTTTTCTTGGCAAGTTTTTGGAGACAGTTCTCCATTGCCTCCTTTCTAGAACTGAGGCAGAGTGACTGGCACAAGTCCTAAAGTGGGACTAAAATTCAGTCTCCCAGGATCTACCTTGGTGTCTTTCTGACTACACCAAATTGGTTCTAGCTTCACTGAAGGAGTGACATCACTGTATGAGAGAAAGGTGCTTTTTTAAAAAGACAGACAGACAAACAGACAGACTTGCCTCCTACAGTTGCCAAAAGTCCCCTTCCCTTCATGAAGGAAATTGTGAGGAAAGTCATTTGTGATTGCTCTGTGAAAAATATTGGAAATTATGTCTCTTTGCTCAGGCCTCCTGAGGAGAATGCGCCAGCTGTGTCTAATTGAATATGAATTTTCTCCAACAACCTTTCCTCCTCTTATGAATTGCCACTCTGAACAAAACCTTGAGAAGCTGTTTTTAAGATGTCACTTGGAAGAAAAGAGTTCAGAGAGCAAAAAGAAAAAGAGAGAGCAACAAAAGGCGCTTGGCATTTGCTTCCCCAACTCCTTTCAGGCTTTCTGATGTCTGCTGGGTGACTTCTACATCCACCTCCCTGGGATGGATCAAGGAGGTACAAGCAGGGTCAATATTTAAAGCCGTTTAAATTGGTCTCCGTTTGTTGCAACCAGAATCTTTTGTGATAATGCAGTACTGTACTGGGGAAAAGGAACATCAAAGCTGGATCACAAACCCCTGGCTAGAAAAATTGGATTATCATCTGGATCCGCTGGTGCAAGAGTACACAATATAATGCTCACAGAAATTCTGTGTGCTTTCTTAGATTCCCATTAGACTTTCTACTCTTTTAGCTTTAAACTAATTTTAAAAAACATTATTAAATAGGAAGGTGGCATGGTCCAAAGGAAAGCATCAGCATCTAGTATTACATTTATTTGTAGCACTGCCTAGATCCCCACAAAGATCCTTCTTAGAGGATCATGGGAGTGTGATTCTCCTTCCAATAAATGAGGGACTAGCCATACCCACTCTAAGAAGTCCTTTTGTGGCTAGATAATGACTTGAATAAAGTCATTTGTTGAAATATGCAGTACAGATTCTCCATCTCCCAATATGTCTCTGGATTTGTATCTTACACTAAACTGATCTATTTAGTCCGGATTCTTTTTCATATTTCACTCAACACATATTGGGATGAAGAAAAAATTACTAGAGTGGTGGCCAAAAGTCCTCCTGCCCAGAAGTGGCCTGCCCACAAATTGCTCTCCGACTTAAGAAAAGCTTTAGTAAGGACAATTTTTATTATCCAATCAATCCAAGTCTCATAGAGAAGTGAACACTTATGAAACTATTTTAGGGAATTTGAGATGAAAGTATCTTCTTCTGACTCAGTTCAAGGAAATCTCTCTTGTTGTTATCTTCAGCAGTGTCTTGTCTTCCTCCTTCTTCCTCTCTCCCATTTTCAGAATTGATTTTCTTCCTTCATTTCCACTGATGCTCTTCTATTGACAGTGTGACCGTCCCCTCCATTCCTTCTCACCCATTCCTTGCCCTTGCCATTCAAAGACACAAGCGACTCATTCCATGGAAACTTGTGGCCCTGCAAACGCTGATGAATTACAAGTCTCAAGTGCTTATTTTATGTTTAACAATATTTGAAACCTAGCCCAATCTTTAGAGAGGCTGGGCACCTAACAACAAATCCAGACAAGGTAAACAAGTGATGACAAGCAGTAAGAGAGCCAGTTCAGTCTAGTGGTTAAGAAACCAGAAGACTGCAAGTTCTAGTCCCACCTTAAGCATGGAAGTAGGCTAGTCACTCACTCTCAGCCCAATCTACCTCACAGGTTTGTTATTATGGGGAAAGTAGGAAGACATAATCCCAAAGTGCATATCTAAATGTCTCATGGTTATGGTTATGGTTGTCGCAAAGGTGCTTTTTCAATGACTGAGAATCTCCATAGACATTTAACTATGCACTTTGGGATGAACACTCTTCAAATGGAGTGTGAACAAATTTCCAGAAAAAATTCAAACTACAGGAACCATTTGCGCTTCAGTTTGAAATGCAGACATCATGGACTCATCCCCTACAGCCTGTGCTTGTGTTCAACATTGCAGGGACACAGGACCAGGGTGAGTTCCACTTACCTTTACTAATGGTTTGCTCTGCTCACGCATGCGCAAACTCTTCTGTGCATGCGCAGATCACCCCATGATGATGTTGGGGTGGGTAGGCAGAGCCTGCCACCGGTTTTACTACCAGTTCTAAGAACCGGACAGAACTGGGAGCAACCCACTACTGCTGAGGACAAAGATAAACCTCCAAATAGCCTCAATGACTCTCTAAAAGAATCCAAATGACCAGCTGTCTGGAAGGTATCAATCCTTCCATTCCCCACCATCCAGCCAGAGCTGAAGAAGCTTCTTGGATGAAAAGCAAAATGTCTTCAAAGAAAAACAAGAAAGTCCAGTTGCCTCCTAAAAAAGCACCTTTGGGACAATCATGACCTGGATGACTGAGTATCTCTATAGACATTTAAGAGGAGGTAAGAGTAATATTTATGTTTGGCACCTTGAGTTATTTATAAACATAATAAAGTCAGGATAAAAACCTAATAAATAAAAACAATAAAACAAGCCTTCTGACAATGACCACCCATAATCACCACTGGTCACGCCAGATAAACCATATTTAGAAATATGTGGAAAGCTGCAAGCCACCCAACTCTACTTCATGGATGGCATTAATATGGTCCTTGGCTTTCCATGCCAGAAAATTCTGAATTTGCAAGAAGAGGGAGGTGGCACAAATGCCAATTATCACAGTTTCCTATTTAAAAACAACAACAAACGATCATAAAAATCTCAGATCTAGTACTTATTTTTATACCTTCATACTTGTAGGCATCATACAACTGTAGAATTTAGAGAAGGGTGAAAAAAACTAGCCTTCTGCATAAAGAAATGCAGAAAATAGGTTTTGATCCTTTGATTCCATACATTTTTAAAATGTTAGCTTTTGCCTGAAGTTTAGTTGATTTCTTTGTCTCCATTAATAAATAATCATCTGTCTATGTATCATTAGTTTACCTACGGTAATTTTAAAAAAACCAAAAACTAGTGCTTGTCATTTTAATAAACTGCCTACTTATTTTAGATAGCTGTTTTACAATGTAAAGAAGGCTAAAGAGAAAAAGATACATTTTTCTGAAATGATTCCATTCAATTTTCCCTCTCTCTGCAGATAAAAGTATTTCCCAGTTCAGAATTTGAGATTAGTGTGTTTATTAATTTCACAGTGCATCTATCATAAAACATGTGCTTATGTGTAACACATAAAAGGAGATCATTCGGGGGGAGAGGAGGAAACAGAGAATTTTTTTGATGTAGTATCCTTTGGGCTGCAATCCAAAGTTCCCTTCTGAATTGTTTGCATAATTGTAATGCCAAACTAGTTTTCCAGTTTTTCAGCAAAAAAATGTAGTCATACTTTTAGAAATAAGAAAGATAAAAAGCTTCACATACTTGAAAAGTTATTCAGAACTTATAATAATAATTCTTTAAGGCTATGAGGGTTGTTTTGCTGAATCAAAGCAATGAAGAGCTAGTAGCTACATCTATTTCTTCAGCAATTTTATATCCCATACTTCTCCAGTGACTTCCGTTATACTTCCCCCACTCCTTTCATTTTGTTCTCAAAGCGCAAAAAAAAATGTATAAGATTCGGATGAGAGAACTAGTAACTATTGTGGACAAGATTGAACCAGAAATCCAGATTCACTTTGCCCACTCAATCAGATCACACTAGCTAGCCACACTCTTCCAAAAAAAAAGGTTGATGGGGCAGGCAGGATCAGCAATAAGTCAGGTTATTATTATGGTGGACCACACAGTCAACCAGATCTTTATAGTGAATTTGGCATTTTTGTCCACCTATTGGTATTTAAGGTGCATCCCAGTAAATAAACTGTTGCAAATAAAGCCACATTTTGCAATTGACTGATGGTAGGGATTTTGTCAGTGCCAATGGTGTTATAACAGAATAACAGAGTTGGAAGGGACCTTGGATGGACCTTCTAGCAGGGGTGAAATCCAGCAGGTTCTGACAGGTTCTGGAGAACCGGTAGTGGAAATTTTGAGGAATTTGGAGAACCGGCAAATACCACCTCTGGCTGGCCCCACAGTGGGGTGGGAATGGAGATTTTGCAATATCCTTCCCCCAGGAGTGGGAAGGGAATGGAGATTTTCCAATATCCTTCCCCTGCCATGCCCACCAAGCCACACCACGTCCAGTATTGGAGCATCAATACTCAAGGTGCCTATCACTATTGGTACTACCTTTGCATTCTTTTGTCATAGTCATTCTACTTCTATTTGTAGGTCCTTTATTTTGTGATTTTCTCCAGTTCTTCCCCTCTATTCTTCTGTCTCCAGGTTATTATTATTAAGTTTTATTCCATCTTTGGAGAAAGAAGGGGGGAGGGAGGGAAGGAGGAAGAGAGAGAGAGAGAGAGTCAATCAGAATCACTTCAAGGCAGCAAAAGTGCCTAATAGTCCTGCCCCCTGTTTTCTCCACAAAAACCCTGTGAGACAGGTTGGCTGAGAGAAAGAGTGACTAGCTCCATGTCATCCAATCAGCATTCATGGTTTCTAGCCTGATGTCTTAACCACTACACCAAACTGGTTCTGTTTGATTGATTCAGAACAGACATACCCAGTCCCATCTGTTTCTTCCTATATTTCCCCTTCTTCCAAAGCTATTGTGGGATGGAGGGGAGGAAGAAAGTGAAGAGAGAATAATTTCTAGAACAGGCCCATTTTTGGGGAGACACTCTAGAACTCCATCTTGCCCTCTGCTAACCCTCTATTCAGATACAATACAAATAGATCAGAGGTGGGTTTCAGCAGGTTCTGACCAGTTCTGGAGAACCTGTAGTGAAAATTTTGAGTAGTTCAGAGAACCAGTAAATACCACCTCTGACTGGCCCTGCCCCCATCTATTCTCTGCCTCCCGAGTCCCAGCTGATTGGGAGGAAATGGGGATTTTGCACAAACCTTCCCCTGGAGTGGGGAGGGAATGGAGATTTTACAGTATCCTTCCTCTGCCACGCTCACCAAGCCACACTCACCAAGCCATGCCACGCCCACCAAGCCACACCCACAGAACTGGTAGTAAAGAATTTTGAAACCCGCCACTGAAATAGATAATGTGTTTCTTGTTTTTATGAGATGTTTTAATTATATATGAATTGGGCCTTACCCTGTGCACTTAAGAGACGAATGTACTTTACCCATGCAATAATAAATAATAAAATGTTGCCCTGCTTGAACTAATTTTTAAGGGCCAAATAAACATGAAGTTCTTGGAACGCAGGAAAAATACTAGGCAGCTTATTGCTCATAATAAAATAAAGTGCCATATGAATCTGAATGGGCTTTTGATCCTAATGAATCTGCTTCACACAAGAAAACGGAGAGTGACATCTGGAGAAGCACTCTTCACACTTGTCCTTGAACTGCTCTGTCTCAACTTCTCTAGAAAAATTAAAATACATTCTAATAAAACGGAATGGCATTTGCCCTAATAGCAGCACTACTGTGGAGTACGTTCACTCTTTACTTGTCTGCCTCCAAATTCAGTGCTTGCATTTGGTGACAGAGAAAGACAGAGCAGCTTCAGCTGCTGTTATGTTGTTAGCTCCTTGCATCCTACTGAGCACTTGATGAAGAAAAAAAGAAAAGTTTTTACAACCAATTGTGTTCTGTGTATTTATTTTTACCAATGACTTTGAATAATTTTACAGTCTCTATGGTGCAAACTTTTTTTGTGTAACTGACACTATGTTACTGCTTTCAAAAATGTACTTGTGAAAGCAAAAGCGTTTTGTGTTGCTGCTTCAGATGGTTATTATTAGCAGTTTCGGCTTTGTACAAGCCCGCTTCTCGCAACAGAGATTTCAAAAGATTAAATGGAAGAGGAAGAGGAGTCTGGCAAGGATAATAAGTGTATCAAAATGAACCAAAGATTTCTTCAGAATGCATTTTAAATATTCCATAGAGGAGGTGGTTGGTCTGATAGTCAATTACATGTCTGTGGAGATTCTCAATCATCCAGGTCATGGTTGTCCCAAAAGTATTTCTTCAACTGGGCTTTCTTGTTCTTCTTTGAAGCTGAAGAAGCTTTTTGGATGATGAAGACGTCTTTGATGAGAAGCAAAACATCTTCAAAGAAAATCCGGAAAGTCCAGTTTCCTCTTGGGGGGAAAAAACATCTTTGGGACAGTCAATTACATGTTTAAAATCAAACAAGTGAAAACCTACCGTAGATGGTTAGTAGTTCAATTATCTGAAAGAAATAAGACCAAATATACAGATAGTCTTCAATTTAATCTTCAATTTACAACCACAACTGTGCCCAAAATTGTGTTGCTAAATGAGACAGTTGTTCAGTGAGTTGCACCACATTTTATGACCTTTCTTGCCACAGTTATTCAGTGAATCACTGCAGTTGTTAAGTTAGTAACACGGTTGTTAAGTGAATATGGCTTCCCCATTGACTTTGCTTGTCAGAAGATCAGAAAAGGCGATGATCTGGCCACGGGATACTGTAACCATCATAAATACAAGTCAGTTGCCAAGCCTCTGAATTTTGATCATGTAACTATGGGGATGCTGCAACGGTTGGAAGTGTGAAAAATGGTCATAGGTCACTTTTTCAGTGCCATTGTCATTTCAAACAGTCACTAAATGGATGGTTGTAAATTGAGGATGATCTATATAGGCACCGAGATGTAGAAGGGAGGCACTGAGATGTAGAAGAGAAGCACTGGAGGGAAAAATAAAGGTTTTATTTTATTTAATAAAATTAAAAAACCTTTATTTAATAAAGGTTTTCAGCCTTCAAATGCTCCGTTTGAGAGCCCTTCAAGGCTGTGGGAATTGCCAAAGCACATTGCCAATCGCCACCCAAAACCACGATGCATTTGGAGGCTAAAAACACGACTTGCGGTCCCAAAATGGCTACCCGGAACAGCTGCTGCCTTCTCTTACCTCTTCCGTGCTTCACCTGCTTTAGTCACTGGAGCTCCCTCCAATCAGCTGTGTTTTTGAAGCTGTTTTTCAGCCCCAATGTGATCTTCTGTGCTTTGCCTGCTTTTCTAATTGCTGCTCCCTCCGACAATCAGCTTTGTTTTAGAAGCCGTTTTTTAGCCCCAACCAGCCCCAACCTCAAAACCAGCGAGCAAACTAATGTGCTGAAGCTAACCAGGCTAAGGATGCTAGCCAGATTAATACCTGGTAGGCAGATTTTTTTTTTCCTATTTTGCTCCCCAAATACGGCTTATATTCCAGTGCATCTTATATTCCAGTGCATCTTATACTCCAAAAAATACTGTACAGTGCAATATTTTGTTAAAGATCTTTCTTGCCTATGTCAAATTTCACTTGGTTTCTCAAACTGCAACACAAAGGCATGCTAATAACTCTTTTTTAATAACTCTTCACAATGTTGCCTACATCTCCACCCCAGCTTGCCCCCAAAGGGAGCCTAGAATCATCTTTAGGGATTTTTTTTCCTTCTCCCAATACATCTAGTTTTAATACAATCTAATCTAGTTTTAATACAACCTAAGGAGCTTACATGATAATGTTGTGGTCAGGGTTGTCCCAAATGTGCCTTTTCAAAAGGCAACTGGACTTTTGAAAAAGGAAAAACAAAGGTGAGTTGCCTTTTGAAAAGACATTTTTGGGACAACTACAACCTGGATGACTAAGAATCTCCATAGACATAGTCAGGGGCTAGGATCTGCCCAGCTTTTATTGGTGCCTGAGGCAGCTGCAGTCACGTCCTTCCCATTCAGTCCCCATTCAGTTCAGTGGGGCTGGAAGAAAGCTCAGGCTTTGTATCCTCCATCTTCTCCCTCTCCTTCATACTGAAATACCGATCTTCCAAGAGTTAACACTGAATTTTGCTGCTGTTGTTATTGCTGTTGTCTTTACCATGGGAATATTGATAATCCAGTGACATTTGCTGAATTATTTTGATTAGGAGGATTAAAAAAAAAAATAAGAGAAAGCACATTACATATGCACAGAGACAAATGTGTGATGGGGGGGGGGATGACAAAAAATGCTCTGTGATGATGATCATAACAAGGAGGAAGTGATGATCATAACAAGGAGGAAAATGCCTTGAAGAGCGAGAAAGGAAAGAAAAATCCAGGAGAATAATACTTCAGGAGAGCTGTCATTTTAGATTTCTCTTATTTGTATTTCAAGTTGGTTCTTCCAATCAATCAGAAAGTCTTTAGGGGGGGAGGGATTTTGTCTGATTTAAGTATATTGATCTTCTTTATCTCTGGCAGGACCATCGATCTCCCAAAGATTGATCATCCTATGGAAAAAAACATCATTCCTGCTGCCATCAAGAGGTCATCCAGATTTCTGCAACGAAGATCTTACATAAGTAAGAAGCAAATATAAGATTATAGTCAAGAGTGGAGAAAAGGAAGAAGGCTATTTACTTCCAATCAGAAGAAAGTAAATTCTCCTAAGGAATTCAGGTTCAATAAGAGGAAAGCAAAATATCATTTTTATTAGGAAGAAGATGGGTGGCATCACTCACCAAAAATAACCTTCCTGCAGTGGACCCGTACCTTATGCCCAGTTTCAAATTACAGGTAATCATCAAGTTAGGACCACCAATTGAGCCCAAAATGTATGTTGTTAAGTGAGAAATGTCTTAAGTGAGTTTTGCCCCATCTAATAACTTTCCTTGCCACAGGTGTTCAGTGAATCCCTGTAGTTGTTAAAATTTGTAACACAGTTGTTAAGTGAATCTGGTTTCCCCACTGACTTTGCTTGTCAGAAGATTGCAAAAGGTGATCACGTGACCCTGGGACACTGCAACGGTCATAAATGTGAGTCAGTTGTCAAGCACCCGAATGTAAATCCTGTGACCGTGAGGGAATGCTTCAATAGTCATAAGTGCGAAAAATGGTCATAAGTCACTTGTAATGTTGTAATTTGGAATGGTCACTAAACAAAGTGTTGTAAATCAAGAACTAGCTATATTTTCCATGAGTTTCTAGCAGGGAAAACATCTCAAATCTTACATGCACACCCATTCACCCTCTTTTCCTCCACCTTCTTCTTAACCTATTCCAAAACTGCAATTTAGCAGAGTTCCCCAACCTTTCTGGGTTGGTGGCCCACAGCAGGAGAGAGGAAAGAGGGGATGATTTTGTGGGAGGGGCAAGCGTATGTGTGCGTGCATGCCTGTACCCACAATATTCGTGGAAACATTCATGCGAATGGGGCCGTGAGCACCTGTGACAAGGCTTGCGTGAATAGGGTCAGAAAGAGGCTCATGCGCATGGGGCTGTACACATGGAGGCACATGCACTGTCCATCCACTCACTTGGCCCAATGGCTATTAGCCTGCAGCCAGGGGTGGGCTTCAAAAATTTTAGCAAGGGGTTCTCTGCCCGGTTGCTGGGTGGGCATGGTCATGGTGGGCGTGGCCTAGTCAGCCTCCTGCACAATGGGGGGAGGCAATTTTGCCCTCCCTGCGCTCCAGAGACTTTCCTCAAGCCTCCGGGAGGTGAAAATGGCCTCCCCAGACTCTGGAGGCTCTCTGAAGGCCCCAGTAGGCCCGTTTTTCACCCTTCCCTAGCCTCCGCACGCGGCCTGCACTTACCTGCATCCAAAACAGGCTGTGTGGGGATTCCTGAGAGGGGAGGGGAGGGGTGAGCGGGGTGGGGCCAGCCAGGAGTGGGATTTGGGGGTTTAGGAAGCTAAAGAAGCCATGCAATGCTCACTCCACACAACAGCTTGCTTAGTCTCTGCTAAGGGATCAGCTCTTTCAGGTAGGCCAGGTCAAGAAACAGACTCCACAAATAAATCTGATTGGAACTATACTTTTATTGACATTCTTTGTATAGTTTCTCCAGGGTCATCTCTATGACCCTCTGTTTGGTCTACCAGATTTGGGCTGCAAAAAACTCTTGTTTACTCTCTCATTTTCCCGCCGGAGGAAAACAGTGCTCTGCTCTGTTTGGTTTCTGTTGAAATTATTCAATATTCCTTAGGCAGCAGCTGTTTGAGAAGAACAAAACTGAGGAAACAGAATGAGTGAGTGGAAAGAAGATAATTATCTTCAGACAGTATAGGGAGCTGGGTAATATCAAGAGTGTTCAGGTGATGCCATGTTCGAAGAACAAAGCAGAGGGACTTGTAGGATGATCCCAGATTCATGAGAAGCAGAGAAATTTCACAAAGCGCAAAGCAAGATTTTTCAATTGCAAGCAATAATGGGAATGAACAGAGACCTTGCTTAAATCTGACAGGCTCGACAGCACCCTGTAGATGTTACTCAATGAATCAGGTGGGTCAGTCCTGCTCCTGCCAGCTCTTAGACTTAGTTACTAATTGTATCTTAGTCACAGGAAGCTAAGTAATCTTTGTATTCTAGAACAGGAGGAGAGACGTGGATTCTAATACTTTTTTATTTCCAGCAAGTTTTGCTTCTGAAAAAGTATTTGCCATTGTTGGAAGAAATATCCATCTGGTTCCGTTCCAAATTGGGAGAAAAATA
>JANHFM010009102.1:16589-27968 GCA_032468115.1 Grayia smithii
CTTTAGTAAACATAAAAATATCTACATGAACAGTGTGTTGTCTGGGTACAGTTAGTTTTGAAAAATAATAATAGTAATAATAATATTCATAGTATTGATAATCATCACATAATAATAATAGTATTTGCTTATCCATACTAATAGTTCTTCATTACATAGTTAATCATTCTCTTAAACTTACCTCTGGTAAAATGATTCCCATATTAAAAAATATTCAGTTTCTTCCTTCTCCTTTATTTTAAGTATTAATCTATCCATCTCTGCACATTCTAGTATTTTTTAAATAGTTTTTATTAAGCATTTTTCACCTTTAAAAACAGAAAAAACAATAAAAAAGACATAACAATGTATCATATTTTACAGCCTTCTGCGTCAACATGTATATTCTGTTTTTATAATTAGCTCTTCTACTTTACCTTTCTATCCTTTATAACAACAATAACAGCCATTATACTTTCATTTGTAGGGATCTCTTCATTTTTCATAAGCATATCTTGTCCGACACCAAATGAATACACTCAGTTGTTTGCAGTAAAGTTGGAATAAGTGAATGAGTTAAGTTGATGCACATCTCATGGGGGTGTTTAGGATTCAGCATAGTGATGTTAAAATATGATTTCATATTTTTGTCAACAGTATCCACTGACAGCTGCAAGGTATGTGATGTCTTTTGCCTTCTATTAAACTGGAAGTATTCCCTAGTGGGTGGGATCAAAGCAAATTGGTCATTGCAGGCTGATATGGGCTAGCTTCCTCCATTTCTGTCCTGATGGGTCTGATCTTCAGCCATTCTGTCTTCCTACTGGGTTGTGATCCTTCAGATGTGTGCAGGAGTGATACAGTTATATTTTGTATCCTCCCAGTCCTCTAGCAACTGGTTGGGATGGTGTCAGACAGAAAAGGAAGCAATGGCAAAGAAATGTATCTTATGATTTATTATTGTATCACATGATTTATGGCTGATCACCTTGCTGTTTGTATGTACACTGAGAGCTTATGTACCAGACATAAATTCCTTGTGTGTCCAGTCACACTTGGCCAATAAAGATCTATTCTATTCTATTCTATTCTATTCCAATTCCATTCCATTTCTACTCTAATTCTATTCTATTCTATTCTATTCTATTCTATTCCATTCCATTCCATTCCATTCTACCTATCCTATCCTATCCTATCCTATCCTATCCTATCCTATCCTATCCTATTGTCATCAGGACAGTTCTATTTGGTAGTGACTCAAACCAAGAGCCGAGGTGGCGCAGTGGTTAGAGTGCAGTACTGCAGGCTACTTCAGCTGACTGCTAGCTGCAGTTCAGCAGATCAAATCTCACCTGCTCAAGGTTAACTCAGCCTTCCATCCTTCCGAGGTGGGTAAAATGAGGACCCAGATTGTTGGAGGGAATATGCCAACTCTGTAAACCGCTTAGAGAGGTCTGTAAAAACACTATGAAGTGGTATATAAGTCTAAGTGCTATTGCTATAAACCAAGCACAATAGAGATAGAATTTAGATTGACAAGGAGGGGGCAGACAGAATGTCATCCCAATATAGTTTTCTATTGATTCAAGGATAGATGGGTAGAGAAGATAAAAGATCTCTATCTTTTGATGTGGTAAGAAACATCAATCCTACAGGGTTAATTCCCTCCAGCATTCTCTTTATTTGCACTTCCTCAGTACTATTCCTGCAGATACTATTGGTCAGTATCAGATTCGGGGCAACTGATTTTGTGAGTTTTCCTTTGCCTTCCGAGAGAGATCATTGTTAGCAAGACAGGTTGAGAAATTCCTGGAAGGACTATACAATACATGGAAAAGTTTGTCTCCTATCAGATGGTAAGATAATTGCACTTTTCCGTTATTACTACAAGGCTTGGACAGGGATCTGACAAGATAAAAATAGAACCAGCTGTACTGCTTTAAATAAAAAAAAAGTGACACCCCCCCCCCCCCAGTACAGAGCTCTTGTAACTACATATTCTAACCTAGAAGAGATTTTTTAAATGGCTGAGCTAAATTACAAATCCCTAAGATTTATGGTGGAACTGCTGACAGATCTTAAAATATAGTGACACCAGCAGCAGACTCCAGAGTAATAAAGTGGCATTAAAGTCTTCTTCTTTATGAAGACTTTGATTTCTAAAAAGGTCACATTTGAATAAAACTCTGGCCTCCCCCCGTAATACCTTTATTAGGATATTATCTTTACTGAAATCACGGAATTTCACTTGATTCTGCTGTGTGGTGAAGTAGCAAACCGCCCTCTAAAATCAAGAGCCTTGTTTGTCTCATTTTTCACCCATCCCGTGTATAGTCCTCCATTGTTAAATGCACCTAAAGATAAATCCATAACTTGTGATTTCATACCAGCAGTGAAATGCAGCTGGATCTATCCGGCTCGTGCGAGGTGGTAGGGCCAGCAACGGGAAGCTCCGCCCACCCGCTGGGACATCATTACGTCCCATTTTTTATCCTCTGCACATGCGCAGAAGGCTCTGTCTGTGTGCAGAAGAGGCACGCGCACGCTCACATTTCCCTTCCAGTAGCGAAGGTAAGTGCATTTCGCCACTGCTTCATACCTCATAAATCTAAGCTAGCAGATGATTGAGACATAGGCAATTACAAACAGCAACCTAGAGAAGCATTCTTGGCTGAGGTCCAGCCCCTTGGCTTTCAGAATATCTCTACAAGGGTGCTTAAATAAGTTCCCATATAGCACAGGGGCCTTCCTTCTTTCCCACAAAGAGAAACACATTTAGAAGGCTCAAAAGAGAGAGGAAGGGGGATGGGGGGAGAAAGGAGGTAAGAGAAACTCTGCAGCTGCTGAAGCAGAAATGTAACAGTAGGTTAAAATATAAGCACTTTGCTGGCATATGTCATCTTGAACTTTATCACAGGACCCACATCAAGGCTAAAAAAATAAATAAATAATGCTTTACATATAAAGAAGATGAAAGAAGCATACCCTTCATCCATTTTCAATTCCCACTTGTGTTTACTTGAGCAGCCAATAAATCAAGAGAGAAATACAGAACAGGGAGATCTGTAAGACAGTGGAATATTTAATTGACTCTATTGTACAGGAGGAGTGTCAGCCATCTAAATGATGTCAACCTTAGCGCAGATGGTCAGCTTGGGACCTACAGTTTGCATGCACTTCCAAACTTATGAAGAGCCTGCCATCAAAATGTAGCAGTAAATTCTTTAATTGGCTGATATAAGCTTCTTTTCCCTTTTTGGGAATTGCTTAGTTAACATTTTGAAAAGCAAAATGGATGTTAAGTCTATGCAGATGTTAAGTCTATGCAGATCTGCTAAATCCCTATCGGCTCAGTTTTAACATGTCTATTGTATTTATCATCCCAACGCAAAACAAAACAAGTGTCCACTCTCCACGAATGTCTCTCCAGCTGTCAGGGTTCCAAGTTATAGACCTATAGCAAGCAAAACTCCAAGGCAGGTAAATTCCTCAAAGTATAGCTTCATTGGATATATCATATTGGCACAGATCTGGTGAAAACTGACTCTGAAGGTTCCTGCAGTTTTCACCTAATTAACAGTAAAAGTTTTTTACTTTGTCAAAACAATCAGTCACATGGTCCAATCATGGCTCTGTCTGGTTGCCTGGTGACATCACTCCTTCTTCCTCTGGCCAGGTGTGAGAATGTCCTTGGTTCCCAAGAAAAGTATTTTATTTTGGTTACAAAGTCCCAACTATCTCAAATTCCCCCTCCCTATCCCTCAGCTCCAATGTGGCAGTACTGAAGCTCCAAGATGGCTTCAGTCAGGTCAGCTTCAGAGTTCACACCACTAGTGGATTTGCTACCAGTTCGCCCCAGTTTGGGCAAACCAGTAGCGGCAGTGGTGAGATGCTCCACCCACCCACCTGGATGTTATCAAATACGATCTGCGCATGCGCAGAAGTGCGGCACACGTGAGCAAACCAGTAGCAAAGATAAGTAAAACCCATCCCTGGTTGACACCTGAATTCCCCAGAGGCTAAACATATATTCTTAAGCTGGAACGCTACTCACACACCCAATGCCCAAAGTTGCATGGCTACAATGGCACTCTTAGTTCTAGAGCAAGGGTCTCCAACCTTGGTAACTTTAAGACTTATGGACTTCAACTCCCAGAATTCCTCAGCCACAAAGCTGAGTATCATGAGTGGTCCATGGATACCTCCTCATACTTTCAAAACCACTGCTTTTATTAGATCAACGGATAGGTACAAAAAAAGTTTTTTTCCCCAGCTGTTGTAAGTCACAAAAACAGCGTGCCAAGTCTACCATAAATACTCCTGGGTATTTGTTCTCCCTGAAATGTGACAAGCGGTTTTCAGAAACAATGACTGCAAATGCTAGACATATTTGTTGACAATATGAAATGTATGCACTCATCTGCCCTATCCTGCTCCCCGTACTATAGTGGACTCCACATTTACTTCTTCAGATCCTTGCAAAATGATTCCACAAAGGCATAGAAACCGCCGTATCACAAACTGCTAGCCAATCGGTGCTTAGGCATATCTGGCTTGAAAACTTGAAAAATCGGGGTCCCTATCCTGAAGACAAATTACAGCAGCCTTGCCAAGCAAATAATAATGAAGGCATTGTTGGTTTAACAGAAATTGTTAAGATAGCAGAAAGAGAGAGAAGGCAGGGAAGGGGGAGCATAAGAACCTCTTTGTTTGATAAAAGCAACCATCCATCTGGATAAGTCTCCTGTCTCCACTAGTGGCCAGCAGCAAAAGCCTGGAAAAGAGCCGAGGAAAATAATTGAATATGCACTTCTCCTTGTCATTCACTCTGTGTTGATGTAGGCTACCTCATTCCTTGTCATTTAATCAGGAGCTTACATCATCCAAAATTATGTTTCAGTAGAGCATTCAGCAAGCTCACTCTGTCAAGGAGGTTTGCAGGGCGAGCACATTCGTTTAGCTTGAATAAAAAAATAAACCCACACGGAGAGAGACAGCAGCGGCAAAATTACGACCTCCTTAACCTCACCTCAGGATCATTTGATTGGACGCCAGAGACAAAAGCAGAGGAATTTCCCTTTGAAGAAACAAGCCAAAAATGTAAGAACAAAAGATAGATGGGGAAAAAAAGAATATGTCTCTGCATACTTCTTCCATAAGGAGGTCATCTTTTTTATGTTAGAATGACTTCATCCTATTAATTCAGTCTGAGAGATAAATTGCCCAATCGAATGACAATGAAGACCAGAAAGGCAGATGGCTGAAGAGTAAAGTTCCCAGTAAAGTGAAGTGATTATTTTTTTACAATAAAAGAGTATAATGGGAATCGGAGTCCCCGATCACCTTGCGGGATTATGGTTTCAGCATGAAATTGTCCTAAGAGATCTGGTCAGTTGTGCAAGTAAATGGCAGCTAATTTGAGGAAGGAAATGAAGAACCAATAGGAGATGTAATCTGCACAACCTGTAATTATATCTCATTCATATCGTCGGCGTCATCGTCATCAAGCTGAAGAACCAGTCCAGTAAGCATTCAAAAGCTCCACTGCTGGAGTGATGCAAATGACAAGAGGGAGATGAATGTTTCTCACCTATTTGACATCTGAAGGTGAACATCAAGCAGCTTTGAGATTTCCCCGGGGATCTCAGAGTGTGAAGTCATCCAGCCACCCTTTCACTGAGATAGCACTATAAAGCTTCTCCACCTGTTCCTAAAGGGAGACAAGTCATGCCTTTGAAGATAGCTCCTCAAGGGAACTGCGAGCGCTGATTTCTATACTTGTTCAAAGCATCCTGAATCCTGAAGGCAACCATTTCTTCATGCTTTCTTCTGCCACATCATCACAATCGCTTACTTGATGCTTGCCCAATTCTAGATTGTCGCTCCTAGATTGACAAGAAAGGGGTCATGCATTCTGCTTGAAAGTGAACTACAGCGATCTCCAATTCCAACTCCAATTGCAGGAATCTCCCCCAAAAATAAGCAAAGAAGGCCCTTCAGAAGGATATTGAAGAGCAGTTTTATTGTGTTTCCTTATTTTGTGAGCCACTAAGAATCTTGTGATTCTGTAGCAGCATACAAATTTGATAAATAAATCATTAAGCAAACAGACTTTAATCAGGTACATGCTTAGCAGCAAGTTTTGAGTGGATTCCTACATATGATATTTTCTATGATGTAGAGAATAGCCTGAACATTTCGGAGACAAAAGTAGAGCTATTCCTCAGTTTTTCTCAGTTTTGACCCTAAAATCTCTCGTAGAAGATTGGACTTTAGCTAACACATGAGCTGTTTAACCATGGTTTACTGAAGACTAAAAATGATAGAACAATTGATACAAAATACTAACCTCAACTCAAATAAGCCATACTGTATTTTAACCCAATGGTGCTTTTTTTCAAGAGGCAACTGGACTTTCTGGTTTTTCTTTGAAGACGTTTTGCTACTCATCTAAGAAGTTTCTTCAACTTGAAATGTCTTCAGAGAAAAACCAGAAAGTCCAATTGTCTTTTGGGGGAAAAAAACCCATCTTTGGGACAACCATGACCTGGATGATTGAGAATCTCCATAGAAGCTGTATTTTAGTTTATTGTCAAAACCAGCCAATAAAATAATCTCTTCTAATGTGACATACTCAAAGCTTTTTTAAAAATCTTTTATTTCATTAATCTGTTCCATTCCTTCCGTATGGTTGTCCATAGACAGATCTTCATTCTTAATCTATTCCTGGCCATTCCTTCCAGCATGTTCTTTAAAGGAACGTTGTCTTCATGTGTAGTAAATGCTCTAATGATCTCCTTGCTCTCACAACAAGGGCTGAGTTTCTAATTATGTTAAGCCTGATCCAATAGCTTGATTTAAGCGGTGTGAGTCCAATCAGTATAATCAAACCTTGACTGATAATTTACAGTCAATTAAAGTTTATTCAATAACCTTGTGTGAATATAGTTGATTTGTTTGGATTGGACTTTAGGACATTGTATGAACCTAAGCAGTTTGTAGCTTATTCTGGAAGGAAATAAGATTTTTTAAAATTCTTCTGTTTTGATATTCCATTAATAAGAGCCACGGTGGCGCAGTGGTTAGAATGCAGTCCTGCAAGCTACTTCTGCTGACTGCTGGCTGCCTGCTGCAATCTGGCAGTTTGAATCTCACCAGGCTCAAGGTTGACAGCCTTCCATCCTTCCAAGGTGGGTAAAATGAGGACCCAGATTTTGGGGGCAATATGATGACTCTGTAAACCATTTAGAGCCATCTAAAAGCCATCTCATCACCTTTGGGTGATGAGAAATAGGACTACCATATCAGGGCTGCAAACATCTTGGTGACCATTAGATGGCAATATCAAGTCCATTTGCTGCCATCTAGTGACAATGCAGGAAAAGCATTTTGACCTAATGCCTAAAGTTATGTTTCACTTACTTATTCCAAGTCAGTTGGCTGACAAAAGGTTAAAAATCTGTTCATGTTATAGGGATCCTTTTCCAGGAAGCAAAATCTCCTGAAGCAGATATTCACCAAGATTTCCTGTTAAAAAAATACTCTAGGAATGTATCATTAAAACAGATGCCTTGATTATCTTCCTTTGTTATCCTGTTTTATAGTTCCTGACCAGAGGAAACATCATGAAGATAATATTTAAATGCGTGCATATACACACACAGACCGAGAACCAAAAATGTTAGTCTTTTTCAGAAGTTCCCATTAATTCTTTGGAATGTTTCATTTGGGAGGCTTTCATGAGAACTATTCAGTGATAACAGTGAACAAATAGGCAAGGCATAACCACGCTTTTCCTTTGATTTTTTTTTTCTTGCTCTTTTTCTCCCTTAATATATTTGCACCAGCCTTTGGTTGTAAGTATCATCATTAATTACAGAAATTGGCACAAGTCAGATTTCTAAAAGCCTATACTTGTAACGGTATAAATTGGTGGAGCTGCATCTTGAGTGAAATCTTCCATGTTTTGCATACCAGAAAAGGCAAAATGGTCAAAGGAATCTAGCTAAATTCACACAGTGTGCTACATTTTAATCATAGCATGCTTTGTTTGGTTCTGCCAAGGTGAGGTGTTTAAATCAAGCCACTATCTAGCATCTCTTATTGTTATATCTCTATTGGACCACTATACTTTGTTCAACAGACCGTAGCTTGAACATGAAGTATAAACCCCGAATCAAAGTTTCCTTCTCCACAAGCCAGAAGTGGGCTTCATGAGAGGATCTCAATGACCCTCCTTTTAAATCCCAACTATCTTGAATTTATTAAGGTGATTAAATCCCTAATATCCTGTGGGTGGGTGTTTGATGTCCATCTATGCAGCAAGATTGGAGTCTTGAAGTTCATTATAACATCTTGGCAATTTCACACAAAAGAGTGAGCTAGCTAGAGCATCCTGCTTGATGGCTCTAGCTTGGTTCATCCTGCAATCTGGCCCTTCCTAATAATATCATGTTTCCTGAAAATAAGACCCAACCAGAAAATAAGCCCTAACATGATTTTTCAGGATGCTTATAATATAAGCCCTACCCCCCAAAATAAGACCCAGTTAAGATCATCAGTCAGATAGATGCATTTAGTACTGTATTCCCCCCTCCAAAAAAAAATAATACCTAACCGGAAAATGTCCTAATGAATCTTTTGGAGCAAAACTTCATATAATATTCAGTCTTATTTTTGGAGAAACATAGTAGAAAGTCTAATGTCGTCATTGAATACAGACACTGCCACAATTTCAAAGTCCAAATGCAAGTTTTGGCTTGGAGGAGAGATGCTAACACTAGATTTACAGTTCAGACAAAGCCATGATTTGCTTAAGTATGGGTTACTGAGCAAAGCAGGGGTGCCTGGGTTTCCACCAAACAAACTACATTACTGTTTAACATGATGTGTGAATCCAACCTAAAGCCTTCAAAAGTAGAGGGTTGTAGGCAGCACGCTTGCTAAACCATTCTGATAGACCTCTTTGTTCATACTTGCCAGTACTCATCCAGTCTGCTAAAGGACATTAAATGGGAACTGACAGGCATCAATTAGTTCATCTAAGCCTGGGAGTACAGGTTCCACTTGAAAGATACATGTTGTTGGTTAGATTCAGTGGTAGGCTTTAAAATAAATAAAGATAAATTATTGCACTTGTTCAATCAGGATAAGAAATACCTTTTGTTTATGGTGAGAAATTAAGCATTAATGGCGATGAATACTGGAATAATGAGAACAGAAATGAAGATGATTTTGGGTTTTCTTTTGGTTTTTGAATGAGCTGGCTGCAGATATGGCTATACCCATGAAATTGGTCAATAGCATTAATTATACTTGAGGAAACATCTGCTGTATGTGGAGTCTGCTGTTCTAAGATTGGTCAGAATTGGAACAAAAGCCAAAAGTATTTCCCTGTCTGTGTGTTGAGACTAATTTTTTTTTTAATGATTTCATATCTGAATTCAACTTTGCATGAATTTTCTATAATCATAGAGGTAATACGAGCAGGCACCGTGTGTCAGCAAATACAGTAACTATAGATGCTTATATATACTTAAATATAAATAGTTGAATAGGAGAATAGAATGGATGTGCTTTAAGCATAACTTTAAATTGTTCCTCTGCCTGAGAAGATCTCATACATTTTGGGGCAACAGGCAATAACCTTAGATTTTGCAAGCATACAATCTCCCTTTCTTACACACCCACAGATGAGTTGTTCAGTTTTGCTGTTTTCTGGCGTCAAAAGTCTGACTCACAGACTCCTTTAAGTGCAGCCGGGTCAATGGTCTTAACTCGCTAGCAGTATTTAGCCACCATCTCAGACATTTTAATGTATCTATTGGATTTTCTTTTTATTAGCCTTAGCTAAAATATACAGCAACATCGTAAGATCAAATGAAATACCCTATTTCAAACTTTGCACCCAAATGGGTAAAAAAAAAGAGGAGGGGAAAAGTCAATTAATATATATCTGTTGCATATCTGTTGAACAAAACACAAATGTCTATGGAGATTCTCAGTCATTCAGGTCATAGTTGTCCCAAAGGTGCTTTTTTTCAAAAGGCAAGTAGAGTTTCTTTGGTTTTCCTTGAAGATATTTCGCTTCTTCATTTCTCAGTTGAAGCAGCTTCGTGGATGAGAAGCGAAACGTCTTCAAGGAAAAACAAAGAAACTCGACTTGCCTTTTGGAATAAGCACCTTTGGGACAACAAAACACAAGTCCTCCTGCAACAAGAGAGTTGAGAACCATTGCAAAGTTAGATACTGGCATTAGCAGTGTGAGCAGCTTGTGAGGTCTCTCGGTGCATGGTTTAGAATGCAGCCAGAAAATCCCAGCATGTCACAATAATCAGATTTTAAAGTGCAGAACAAGATTGTCATGTTATATTTTTTTTAAAAAGTGCAATTTTTATGATTATATTTTTGACCTTCTCTTCTTTCAAAGAACTTTGATTGGTAATTGTAAACCTGATTCTCAAATTTAAACTGTCTTTTAAATCTTGCCACACTCATGCTGGAAACCAAGAAATGTAGTCTGGCATCATCAACATGCTATTGAAGGAGGCATTTCCCCCCCCTCAGCTTTTTTAAAATATGGATAACATATGGACTACCAGAAGCCCTTGACTGATCTCTGTATGGGGAATCCCAAACTTCTCAGCCCACAACTGCTGGGAGGGAAGTAATTTTCATCTTGCCTGCCCCCATGTTGTTAATATTGTAAGAACCAGTTCATATCACTTGTAAGGACATTGGTATTTATTGATTGTTCAAGAAACCATAATTTAAAAATGCTGGTTTGATGTTACATTTGATTATTGCAATAGGATTGTTCAGTTTAGCATAGTGCATTCTGTGAATCTAATAGCTCCAGTTCATCAACACTAATATGGCTCAGCATTAAATTAGTGTTAAACAAGGGCACTAAAGTTTATTTAAATAGGATTAAAATAAACTATGGGTTGGTACATTGTGCAAATGGAGACTTGTACGTTTTAGTTCTATCCTTCTCTGACCCTACCTACTTATGGATCCATTAAAGCAGGGGTGTCAAACTGGCAGCCCGAGGGCCAGATGCATCACGCGCAGACCACACTCACCCCAACTCCACGAAGGGAAAACCCATCATGAAACGTAACGTGACAGCAATGTGACGCTGCAAGTTTGACAACCATGCATTATAGGGTCCATGAATAGGAATATAACACCTCTATCCCCAAAGATTAGCCCAGTCCTATTTTCAAAGATTAATAATCTGTCTGGAATAAATATACAGTTTGAACATGATGTCATGTCTAGAATAGAACAGAACAGAACAGAACAGAATAGAATAGAACAGAATAGAATTTTTTATTGGCCAAGTGTGATTGGACACACAAGGAATTTGTCTTTGGTGCATATGTTCTCAGTGTACAT
>JANHFM010009108.1:28078-38138 GCA_032468115.1 Grayia smithii
ATTGAATTGATGTTAAGGATTTTTTTTTTTTTAATTGAAATTTAATTGTAAAAATTTTTATAAAACTTTTTTAATAAAAAAAAAGAAAAAAAAAAGAGTTATTCTACTGTTTTGCCTCTGGAACAATATTTATTTAATTGATTTATACGGTCTTCCAACTCACAGTTGCAATTAAAATATTAAAAACAATAGAAAAAAACAGTATTACCAAAAGTGTAAAAACCTATAGTAGCTATCAAGAACAAACCTAATAATGTAAGAAAATGTAAGAATGAGAGACATTACTATTTCCTTATCAGATTTCTCTGGTTCTCCTTGGTCTCTTTCCAAACACTTCTCACTTTGTGTTTTCTCTTCTTCAGCCTTTTCTTCTTCCCATTCTGACTCCTTTTGTTCTTCATTATGTCTTCCCTTTAGGACAGTTTTCTCTGTTCCACCTAATATATAACAATGCAAATAACTTACATACCACAGAGCACAATGATTTGCCTATTAGTATGATAAGTCTGATTCCAGAGCCTGCATATTCTTATTAGTACTGATTCATGATATTTTTGCTTTTTTATAATTGCAAATATGCTTCCTAAGTAAAACTTCTATGTGGACTACAGAGTTACTTGGATAGAACCTGGCATCTTCTACATTTAGTTTTTTGTTTTAAAAAGACCTATTGTACATACGATTTGGGGAACAGTGTTACTGGATATATTCTGGAGAATTCTCAGAAACCAATTTAGAAAGACAGCCTTTTTAGCTACTAGTTATGAACAGGGAAGACAAGTGCATGCTATGACACTATATCACTAGTATCTACTTTCAACTGTTTCATTTCAGGATCGAACACCTTTCATTTATAGCTTAGTAGTTTCAAAATTGCTTTGGGGTCTGAATCTTTCCTCTCCAAATAATGGAAACTACTTATTCAAGAGGCAAAGGGTGTCATACAAGGGACAAGGTAGACAAAGGAGTTAAGTGAATTTTCTCCTGGAATCTTTTATTCCATCCACATCAAACATACCTTCATTACACTGTTACATTCAGCAGTTTCATCACTGAAATCAAACCTGCTGTAACCTGTATTTTAATATTTTGTGTGCTTTTCTTAAAAAAACAACAACCATTAAATGTTCTTGAAATGCTTATCTTTATATTGTAGATATTAGCCATTTAGTGATGTCTGTCTACCATAAGAGGCAACTGTTCTACAGTGATAAAATATATTTTAGTTCATTAGCAGGATGATTTCATTATTTTTTTTTCAATTACAGAATTCACTTCCTAAGGTTAATGCTATAAACCTTATTTGAACAAAATTTTCATGATTTCACTGATACGGTCTCTCAGGTTCTTAGTCTAGTATATCAATGAAAGATAAATCATCTGTATTCACTGTTGCTTCCAAACACTATTGTACTGAAATAACAAAAGAATTGAAATTGAAAAATAATTGCAAACCTTTTTTCTTTTTTGCTATCTTGCGGCATATTGAATGCTTCTAGACATAGAAAATTAAATCATTCTTAATCCCTTGCTGTATATAATTTCTCTATTATGTATAGTAACTGCTTAAAGAGCAGCATTTAATGTAATTTAAAAACAATTCTACCAAAACCTTCAACTTCTGTGTTTTATAATAAACAAGCCATCTACAAACAAGGCATTCCCAGAAGTAAACCAAAAACTTACTTATCTCCTGCTGTGAAATGCCTGTTGCTGGCATGGAGGCTGGAACATGGTTCCAACTAACTATGTCTCCAGATGGTTGTGACACATCACTTTTGAACTGTTCTGGAATGTCCTCTTGATCTAGAGAATAAATATAAACAAAAACTTCATTATTCTGCAATTATCCAAGCCAGGAAGAAGAATGGAACAGTGTGGGAATGACTAGAGTTCAGAATGCCTAGTATAAGCTATTAATTAATTGTTCCTCCTGGCCAATCTAACAATTACCATAAAAATGAATAAACCTTCAATGGGTCAGAATGTTCTTTTAATCAGAATCATTGGACTGTCTGGCTTGGAAACTAGTTTTTACAGTACATTTGTTAGTCAAGTAGGTGATTCTACAAATTCAGTGCAGACTTCCTTTGTTTAAAATGAGCCACAATAAATATAAAAACAGTTTGCATTACTTCCTACAGTATTTCTTCTTTTTTGTGTCAGGTTTCCATTTCAACTACAGTACAATCCACTGTGAGCATTTACATTATTGTTACAGGAGATACGATAATATAGCAGTCTCTTAAATTGATCTATAGGTTCAAATCTTGAGCCACGCCTGGGATACCAGCACCACTCACATTTACCTACTATAGGTTTCATAATCTTTGGCCAAATCTATTTAAATTCTATCCCTGTAACAAACATGTGTATTTTGTGCATGTACCTGTTCTTTTACTTTTGTGAAAATAAATTCCTCCAAAATTGCATTTAATTAGTGTAATATACGTAGCTCTTCTTTTTCCTTGTTTCTTGCAGTTAACTCAAATCCTACCTTTCATTTTCAAATAATGTTCCTATTGTACACTGCATTTTATAATTTTTAGACAGATGCTTCTATTCTTTCATCCCCAAATTCTGAAATTCATTATTTCTCTCCCACAATACTTTCCTGACCTTGCTTTAAGCTTTCAATAATACTCTATGACAGCTCCATAGATTTTACTTAGTTCCTAGGGTACCAGTTAACAATATGATCAACACTATATACCTCTTAAGCCAGGAAGAAGCATCATGCTTCTCACATATAAAACCAGCTTTACTCTTATCATTATAGATACATGATATTCTCATTTTTATAGTAAACATAAAAATTAATAGTAAACTCTAGGCAATGTAGGCTGGTTTTCTATCACGTTTCTATCACGTTAAAAAGGCAGAATATACAGTATATCACAGAAGTGAGTACACCCCCTCACATTTTGTAAATATGTAAGTATATCTTTTTATGTGACAACACTAAAGAAATGACATTTGGCTACAATGTAGTGAGTATACAGCTTGTATAACAGTGTAAATGTGCTGTCCCCTCAAAATAACTCAACACACAGCCATTAATATCTAAACTGGTGGCAACAAAAGTGAGTACACCCCTAAGTAATAATGTCCAAATGGGGTCCAAGTACCCCTTTTCCCTCCCTGGTGCCATGTGACTTGTTAGTGGTACAAGGTCTCGGGTGTAAAGGGGGAGCAGGTGTGTTAAATTTGGTGTTATTGCTCTCACTCTCTCATACTGGTCATTGGAAGTTCAACATGGCACCTCATGGCAATGAACTCTCTGAGGATCTGAAAAAATAAATTGTTGCTCTACATAAAGATGGCCTAGGCTATAAGAAGATTGCCAAGTCCCAGAAATAGAGCTGCAGCACAGTGGCCAAGACCATACAGCGGTTCAACAGGACAGGTTCCACTCGCCATGGTCAACCAAAGAAGTTGAGTGCCTGTGCTCAGTGTCATATCCAGAGGCTGGCTTTGGGAAATAGATGTATGAGTGCTGCCAGCATTGCTGCAGAGGTTGAAGGGGTGGGGGTGGGGAGGTCAACCTGTCAGTGGTCAGACCATATGCCGCACACTGCATCAAATTGATCTGTATGGCTGTCGTCCCAGAAGGAAGACTTTTCTAAAGATGATGCACAAGAAAGCCCACCAATGGTTTGCTGCAGACAAGCAGACCAAAGACATGGATTTCTAGAACCATGTAATGTGGTCTGATGAGACCAAGATAAACTAATTTGGTTCAGATGGTGTCAAGTGTGTGTGGCGGCAAGTGGTGAGGAGTACAAAGACAAGTGTGTCTTCCCTACAATCAAGCATGGTGGTGGGAATGTCATGGTCTGGGGCTGCATGAGTGCTGCCGGCACTGGGGAACTATAGTTCATTGAGGGAACCATGAATGTCAACATGTATTCTGACATACTGAAGCAGAGCATTATCCCTTCTCTTCGGTGACTGGCCCGCAGGACAGTATTCCAACGACCCCAAACACACCTCCAAAACAACCACTGCCTTACTAAAGAAACTGAGGGTAAAGGTGATGGACTAGCCAAGCATATCTCCAGACCTAAACCCTATTGAGCATCTGTGGGGCATCCTGAAACAGAAGGTGGAGGTGCGCAAGGTCTCTAACATCCACCAGCTCCATGATGTTGTCATGGAGGAGTGGAAGAGGACTCCAGTGGCAACCTGTGAAGCTCTGGTGAATTTTATGCCCAAGAGGGTTAAGGCAGTGCTGGAAAATAATGGTGGTCACACAAAATATTGACACTTTGGGCCCCATTTGGACATTATCACTTAGGGTTGTACTCACTTTTGTTGCCAGCAATTTAGACATTAATGGCTGTGTGTTATGCTGTGTTGTTATACAAGCTGTATACTCACTACTTTACATTGTAGCGAAATGTTATTTCTTCAGTGTTGTCACATTAAAAAAATATACTTAAATATTTTCAAAATGTGAGAGGGTGTACTCACTTCTGTGATATACTGTATATCTTCCAATTAAAAGAAATTAAAAGACAGTTTATTTTTGTTGATCTAAGCGAAAGTTTAAATGTTACAAAAAACCAAAAGAATGATCAAATTTTTATGCTCATAAGCGTGGACCCTGATTCTCAGGATTAAAAATCTTACAATATAAAGAAGAAACTTACAATCACTAACAGGATTGTGGTTTCCTTGGTCTTCATCCAACAACTTGACAGGATTTGTAGTGTTGCTAATATTTTGATGATTCTCTAGTTCTTGATATAGACTAAAAAAAAATAATGTAAGAAAACTATAGACCGCAAAGCTAGTCAAATCTGAAAAAAAAATAGATGTAAAAGAAATATATGCCCATGTGAATTACTGATACCTTAAGCTGATGTAAACATTTTCAACTGATATTGTTTTCTCTGATTTATGAACACTCTAAAAGAACAGTTGCATATATCCAATGCAATGGGAGGGGAGGATTACTAGAAGATGAATTGCCAAGACAAAACTATCCCTAAGAATAGTTAAAATGAGTAAACCAAATGAAGCTGACAAGGAATAGTCTGTGATATTTTACCAACTCTGAATGATAAAGATGACTCATGGATAACCTCAAATTAGAACTAGAGAAAATATCTCCATATTTTAGAGAATAATGAATATAGGATGACAAATACAACTATATTAAGTATCAAATACTTCAGCTAAGTCAAGTTCCTTAAACAACCTTTGATTAAGAGTAACTGAAAAAACAGGTGTCGTTCAATTAAATTTTCTAAAACAATTACCTTAACTTTTGTTTGTTAGGAAGTGGGGATGAACAAGCTGAATCAGGAGATGTGCAGTCTCCTATTCTTAAAATAGGAGACAGAGGCTGATTAGCATTCTCAAGAGGAACCGCAAGAGATGAGCCAGTGATATCTACAAAGCAAAGTCAACTGTTTATTCTCATACAATAATCTTACTCAAGCAACATAACTGACATACCTTCTGAATGATATACCTTAATGGCTAAACAATCCTCAGGAGACAAGTAAAATGTCAAAAGTATTCAAAATTTAACACAGGCAAATATGATTTTTTAAAAAAATTCTTGAATTTGCTAAATGAAATAATTCAGAATAAATGAGTTGAATATTTATATTAAGGAATGAATATTATGTGAAAAATATGTAGTGGGCCTTCTGTATATACTTTAAATGAAATACACACATACCCTGGACAAGGGGGAAAAATGAGGAATCATTAGGAGAGTGTTCTAATTCATCATGCTAAACAGAGGAACAAAATAGCTCACAGAAAATACACATGGCACATGATGGCTGAAAAACTGCAGAATAATTTAAAATGAGCACACATGCAGGTATTATAGGTTCTGGTACATGCATGGCATTTTGAAACATTGGAATACTATACAACAGTTGAAACATTTAATTGTGATATAAGACAGTAAATTATTTGTATCACTACCTTAATTTCAACTTTAACTCCAGGTATATATTAGGGAACAGAATTTATTAAAATTTAAACACTCTACAGATAGTTCTTGACTTATGACCAATCACACAGCAACTATTCAAAATTAGGGCAGATTTTCCAGAACTGCTTCTGACCCAGTTCCAAAGATCCAATGTTCATGTGATTATATTTTGGTTGCTTGGCAACTAGCCAGCATTTATGGCTATTTGCAACATTCTGCAGTCATGTGTCTGTGATTTATGACTTTCTTCCCAGAAACCAGTGTTTACTTCCGGTTTCTGTTACAAAATGCCCATAGACTACAATATAAAGGTTCACTTAATGACTGTAGCTTTTGCTTAATGACTTTGCTTAATGTAAAAAAGTAATAACATAAGGCATGGTCATGTGATAACCTACTTAATGACTGCCACTATTTACGCCTGTAATCCTGGGCTCAATTACGTTCCTAAATCAAGAATTACCTATATGTGATTATGTGAAGAGAAACATTCCCACATTGCAGGAAGTGTATTAAAACAGTGCTCCCATTCCAGCAGTGAGTGGGAAATTGGAAATAATCTATGAAGGGAGTAATGAATTATGACACCAAACTTTGATATCAATAATGCTTGCAACTCACACCAAAGCAACCAAATTTTCTAACTATCCAATTTCATACCTTCATTAAACAGATTTTTACTGATGTTCCGCCTTGCTTTGGAAACAGGAGTAGAAGAGAGACGCCTGGAAGGTTTTTCTGGAGTGGTACTAAAATGATTCTCATTTCCAGGTGCCCAGGTATAGCTTTTACTCTTTTGAAAGTAAAAGGAATGTTCCTGGGACAATGAATTCTGTGTAGATCTCTTTCTTTGTTGAGATGCTAGGATACAGTTACTTGGTGATTGGGAAGATGATGGGATCTTTGTTGAGTCAATTGCTCTTTGAGTGACTTTGTGCTGGTAATTCCTGTAGGCCTCTTCCAAGTACTCGGCTTCTCTTTCTAGTTCTTTTATCCTAGCTTTTGTAGTAGCTACAAATTCTAAGTCAGAATCTGGTGACATGTTGAATTTTACAATGTGATTATTATGACTGGGACCTGGATTTCCCACTCGAACACTGGTCACAGGCTGAGTTTTCAAGAAAGCACGATCTATATAAATATCATGTGGAACAACCTTATCATCAATCAAGTCAACGACTGAACGATCAACCAGAGAAGATTTAGGATTCCGATACACTTCATTCTGTAGTGCTAGATAACCAAGAGTTTCGTATAGAAATAAAAAATAAATACATTTTAAGAAAAGTTGTAAGTGTGAATGCTGATTTGGTCATATAGTTAACACGTAAAAATAACCTGTTCATTTGAAACCTACCTTAATATTTTTATATATTTTTTCTACACCCAAATCCACGAATCTACGAATCAACCCTAACTCCCTAAGATTGAATGAAAGCAGATTTAGCATTCAGCAAAGTTAGTTAGCTGACTGTGCCTTTAAGGCACAAAAAGAAAAAAAGCATGCTAATAAGCTTTTAATACAGCATCTGTCCCCCTTTCCTCAAAGTAGTTTGCAGTAAACTTTTGCAAAGGTAGACAAAGGCCCAAATTCTTGTTTGTGCAAGCTTATGAACACAAAACTTTCAAAATACATACTCCCAACAACTACCCAGCTTTGCACAAAACACTATACAGGCACAAATGATTACAGCTACAGGCAACAGAGTTTTTGTTACTTCCTTTCATTTCTGTGTTGGGCAGATCAATAAAAAATCAAATGAAGATCTAAACTATAAGCTGAAATGTTAGAAACCAGAGGGCAGTTTTGAATTATTTCAAAATTAATTTTTGGAAACAAGGAAGCTTTGAATTTAAAAGACCTTTTATAAGAATTACTCCTAGCCCAAATTATTTCCCTATGTTTCATAATGAGGTGGTGTTCTTTGCAATAAATAATAATTATAACCAAGAAACAATACTTTATTTTAAAAGAGGGCAATCATTCACTCAATGCATATTGCATATTGAATGCATTGTGCAAAATTTAATAATTGTATTTCCTTGCTATTTTGTTAATAAGTTGTGGCAAAAAAATAATCTACATGTTTAAATAAAATTGCCTCAAATTTGCATCAAATAAAACAGAAAGAGGCTTGAGTTTAAAGACAAAAAGATCTGAGAAATCATAACATTCAAACCTGTCTGTGTTTGCTTCCATTGTAACTTTAATTCTTCTATCTGTACATTTAACTTCCTGATAGTATTTTCATAGTCTGACAACTGGGCCTTTAACTGTACACAGTGATCCATCTGAAAACATTACAAAGAAAAATTGGCTCAAAAATACAAAGGCATTATTAATACAAATAAAACTAATAACAATTCACACTGGAAGCTAGATTATTCTTATGTTGCCATTTTTCTCTACTGAAGGCCTCTGACAGAAATCTGTTCAAAGATTATTGGAAGCATCTGCAAAACCCAGAAAAACCTACCTCCTTTTGTAACTGTTTTTCCAAGACCTGTTTATGAGTTTCAGATTCCTCACAGTCAAGCTTTTTGGCATGTTCCATTCTTTTTAACTCTGCCTGAAGGACCTTAAAGTCAGATGACAGATGACTCAGCTCTGTAAGTTTAGGAGACTGAAAATTATTTTTTTTTAAATCACATCTTGCCTTCATATCCAAGAAAATATATTCTATCATGTATCCAACTTCATGTTTAGCTTTATGATGTATGGATAAATTATTTTTCAGTATCCATAAACATAAAAACACAACAGAAACATCTCACATAGAAAAAAAACAAAATAAAAAATAATATAGCAGTTTTACTGAAGGGAACAGGAAAATTACACTGATAATTTAATGAAAGAAATTGGAGCTACTGTATATGAGCTTTTGTCTCTTGGCCCTACCATCAAATTTGGGTATTGTAATATTGTCTTAGCCTGCAATCTTAGTGTAAAAAGAAATCTGAATAGACTTCCGGGGTGACGTCAGGCTGGTGCAGAGCAGGGGAACCGATCTCTGGTACCCTGCCCGAGTTTCTTGCATTTTGGAAGCCGAAATCGGCAACACAGATCCTTGGACAGGATCGCGATAAAGAGGGGAACACTGAGGGGCAACGGGGTGAGGAGCAATCCCCTGCCACAAGAAGTGAAAGCCCTGAAATCCTGAGAAGAGACCAGCTGTAACAGCGAGGTCCAGACACATGGTGGCCTGAGTGATTAGCGGTGGAAGCGGAGAGTGAGAAGTGGCTAAAGTATCAACAGATCAAATGAAACGTGAGATACCGAACAACCCTCTCAAGAGAAGGAAATCAGCTAGGAAACGTGGGACGGCAAGTTAGTCTCCAAAGAGGAGGTGGCAGCGCCTTAGTGGTGGGAGCAGAAGAAACAGAATGTGGAATAAGCACAGATCGTTGAGGAGTGGAAGCGATTGAAGTGCAGGTCTAAAATACTGAAGTAATAGAAAATAGGAGAAACAGCCTACTTTTTCCCTAGGATTAAACTGTTGGGAGTTGCTGGTGACAATTGGTAGAACGGCAAGGAACCAAGAAAGAAGGAAGGAAGACATTGACTCTATCTGTGGGGACAGCGATAATGAAAAAAGATAGTGACAGTGCAATTTGCAGGAGACATCTTGAAAAGCAGAGAATAAAGAAGGTGTGGAGGAAGCAGAGCGATAGAGGATTAAGAACTATGACTTTCCAAAAACTGTGAAGTTGACTGCCCCTTAAAGTATAGTATCCTGTGACTATTTAAACTATTTTATATTTTATACCTTTATAGGTATAATCATAACTTTATATCCACCACATAGAAGCAAAAGATGATGAATTCAAGAAAGCTGGTAGAGTGATATTACATTGGACTATTTATAATGAATTGATTTTCCATATCCCTCTTTTCTCCTTCTATATATTTATATATATATTCATATTTATATAACAGTAATATTTTGTATATGTATTTATTAGTATATTCAATTTTACTACATCTGGATTTCAACATTTAGAACATATATTAATTAAAGAATTACCGTATTTTTGGAGTATAAGACGCACCTTTTTCCTCCCTAAAAGGGGGTGAAAAGTTGGGTGTGTCTTATACATCGAATG